>DF240462.1:9772-21496 GCA_000507305.1 Breviolum minutum Mf 1.05b.01 | reverse complement strand
GATGAGGATGAGGATGAGGATGATGATGATGATGATGATGATGATGATGATGATGATGATGATGATGATGATGATGATGACGATGATGATGATGATGATGGTGATGTGATGGATGATGGATGATGGATGATGGATGATGTATGATGTATGATGGATGATGATGATGATGATGATGACGAGGATGATGATGATGATGATGATGATGATGATGATGATGATGAACATGACTGTAATGGTAATCATGGTGAACATTGCGTTAATGATGGAGGCGGGGTGATACTGTTGGTCCGTTGGCGCAAATACAAGGAGCTGATGCTGAAGTTGAAGTTCACCATGAGGAGAACTACATCTTGTAAGATGCACTGTTACAAACATGAACTTTTCAATACTCACGATGCCCATCATTGAATACTATCCAAGTCTATGTTGTATGATGATTATATATGTTATCATCATTACATTTCATTGCTATCACAGTGAGATTGTTATATACCAACTTCAACTGGAGTTTCTTTCAAACAATCTTGTGCATGATGACCCAAATTCGACACACAAGTTCTAAGCTCCCCCACGGTTCGCGGCGAGAACCAATGCCGCAGCAACGCAGCGGAAAAGGGGTGAAGGTGGTCTTGAGCCAATCTTTGAACCCCCCAAAATATACGGATCCTTGAAACTAACAAGGAGCACCTGAAAATGGATGGTTGGAAGACGATCGTTTCCTTTTGGGGCCCGGCCTAGCTTCAAGTGACCTGTTTGATTTTAGGGAGTGTTTTCACAATCAATCTCAAATAATTACCTCAGGGTTTCATGAATTCAACATGATTTTTAGATGGTTTTTAGAGTAAACAACCTGAAAATCACCAGGACGATCCAAGTGACTGACGCCCCAGTGATGGCGGCCAGCCGGCAGTAGCCCGAAAAGCTAGATCAATGTATTACCACTTCGCCGGGGCTTCGGTTGCAGCATCTACTGCAACTACAGTAGGCTGTATTTTTTGTTGCACCAGCTTTAAAAGAAAATAGAGCGCTGGTATTCCCGCTATTCCCCAGCGCATCCAAAAACAAATACATGAGATATATCATTTCGTTATTTCAACATATTTCATATGTCTTGTTCACGTTTTTCCTGACCATCAGTATCCAATCCAATTACGCAGGTTCGTTATGTTCTCTCGTGAGCTCAGGTATGTTCGCTGTGCTGTGGGAAGTTTAGCAAGTACAAACCCTTTGATGGCAAGCGTTTGGCCATGACCCGGGAGAAAAACAAGCTGCAAACATGAGTTCGTCATTTTCTCGCAAAAAAATGTAGTGTACATAAATATTTATACCCATGTACTACATCACTACAAATACGCTTCATATACGGTACGTATATATCAGTGTATTATGTAAGCTAAACATCTGCAATTTTTCACCTCAACCCGTTAATGACCCATTCTCAGCTTGTTTTCCCACTTTCCACCCCAAGCCTTTCGCCGCACCAGTGTCACTCTAGGGGCCAACGGTAGCGGGTTTGACACAAAAAAAACGGCCGAGGGTTTGACAGGCGGGGAATTTTCGGAGGTGCTTCCAATGCTGAAAAATCCCAGAACATGTTCGAAGCCCACAAGGATTACTTTTTCATTTTAACTTGGCCCCAATCATAATTTGTTCAGGATCTTTCCAATTCTGAATGCTTTTGTTGTGGAATAGTTCGTGGAGAATTCAATAAAATGCCCTATTTAGTAAGCCTGTCTGTATAACGCGTCCCGGATCGATTGTTGCAAAAAAACTGCTGACAGTACCCGTTCAAAACAGGAATTTTCACAACATCTTGTTCAATGGAGGGATTCGATTGGATTGGCATTCATGATATGATTTGCTAAAAAATTATGTAGTAAATTTGCAGTACACTGCATACCCGATTTGAACTTGTCCCAAAAGATATCAACACCTCAACACCTCGAAAATCACTGTTGGATCAACACCTGACACAGAACACGCTTTGCTTGCACGCCTCTGGCCACTCGGAATTCGATCGACGTGCATTCCATCCGCACAGTGCAGTGTTGTTCCCAGAACCGATTCCAAAAAGGTAGCTATATGCAGTAATATGATGTAATCATATGTACCAGAAGATCCTAGAACCTATGAAAAAACAGGTTTCATTCCAAAAACCGAGGTTTAAAAAACAAAACCGGGATTTCGTAAATTCCATGATTTTCATGAATTGATGAAACTTGTAGATCTTGTTATTTCCATGTTTCATGATGTTTGGTGATACAGCAAATACAATAAAACACACAACTCCTCCCACACACCCCTGGATCCCACAACATTTTTCCAATTCAACCTCTTATGTACCCTTCTTGCACATAATGCCATCTTTTAAAGCTCTTTGCAACACACGTGTTATGACCTGTCCAACCCCGGTTCGTCGAGATGTTCTAGAAATACGGCCAACAAAGTCTTCGTCAATCTGCACAGCATGATTTAAAGGATTGAGTGTGTAACAATGTTGCGATGATTCCATTTCCATTTTGTGCACGCAATGGTCAAAAGCGTGGAGCTTCGGCATGAAAATGAACAAATTTCGATTTGCATCATACGCCCTCCTCGCCAACTGCATATATAAGATCAGGAAAGAACGTCCGAGCCGTGAAAGACGTTTTGCGTCTGCCGCATCAATCCAAACATCAGAAGTGTAGAGACCATGCATGAAACTGTTGATGGCGATGACAGCTTCTGCAGCCATAGGGAAAAGTGGGTCGCCTGCGGTTCCATTCACGTGAAACCAATGCGCAATGAATTTGCACAACAATGTTGTAACATGTCCTTTGTTCCATTGACCATTTGGAAAAGTTTTTGTATCCGGCCACCCCAACGTGTCCTTGGAGATTGAAGTGATATATGAAGATTCATGAAATTCATCGCAAAAGTCCAGAAAAGCAGCAGAAAGCTGCGAGAACCGTGCCTCAATGTTTGAAGCCCCAATTTGTTCACTCATCATAGCAAGAACGGATGCTGTGAATGTTTTCCCAAGCCCAAGATGAAAGGCGTGCCATAAATCATATGTGAAAAAATCTGGTGCCTTGTGAGGCTCATGAGGTAGATCCAACAAGGTTGGCCGTGAAGAAAAAGGCTGATCATCTTCGGCAAACAATGTCCTCCTCCAAGCTGCAGTCGGCCGCGTGTCTTCGAAGGGGACTTCCAACTGCCCCGCTTTGCAACAGTGGCAAATCCCACGAGGTCGGCTATTTTCATCCTCGGCCTTTTCTCGACATTTGCGTAACTTCTTTCCAAATTTGCAGCCTTCTGTAAGAACATCCAGTCGCCCACTACCTGAACAACAGCCATGCGATAGATGTTGCCACCAGGACCACGTACCCCATCCTTCAAAATCTTTAAGGAGTCATCTGTCGCAAATTTGATGATGTCTTGAAATGCAATCGAATCGCGAACCATTTTCGGTAACACCGCTGACAGCATGCGGTGCGTGTGGCTGTTGCCACTGTAATTCAACCTCATCGTTTTGTAGGGGCGATGTTTCCTGGAAAGATTTGCAAGGTCAGGGCCTTACCCCAAGTAGCTGTGGTAAGCAAGGACAAGAAATGCTGCACGTTTGCGCCCACGTCCTTCGTCCCCATGTAAGATGAGGGGCGCCGTGCGTCCCAAGTCAATTGAATGTTCATCAACAAGTTTCCACATTTGGTGGGTGGGCTTCAGCAGCCGGTACCTTCTCCAAAATTCTGAAAATATCGCTTGTTCACGTTTTTCATCAGGCCTTGAGAGGCCGGCCAAGATGTGCCAGGTGTTAAAGTCCACGTGGAATCTGCACCAATCACAAAGTGACAGCACCGTAAAAGTCCCTGTCTAACGAACACCCTGGGTTTTGTTAATGGTTGTCAAAGGGATGGGAAGTGCCAATTGATATTGGTTCGCCAAAGAATGGACAACTCCAGGAGCCCTTTGCTTTTTGCGGCTGCCTTTTCACCTATGTCATTCACCACTGCACTCGCACCTCTGATGGCCGCTCTGCAGGTCATGGCCTCGGCATGGCAGAATGCACAGGGGTTCAAAAGAAAAAAGGGTGATTAACCCGGACGAGTGATATCCCTGAATGTGTGAAAGTCAACTTGCACGCTCTCTCACAAACCTGAGTTTGTTTTTAGTTTTTTTGCACGCACCCCCCAACATACACATATACACTTGTCTATATATATCCCAAAGAAACAGTTAAAAATTCACCAAACATTGCGCATCAATCGCATTTTTCCCATCATGTTTGTGTCCCAACATGACTTGCGATTCTTCCTTTGAAGAATCTATCCGGGGAATTGGGATTTCCAACTCCATTTGACAACTGCTAAGTCGGCTTAAATTTAGAGGATCTGTACACCATGTAGCACATAAACACTCCACTCTGATTGGTGGTCACTGTGTCGCCGCCCTTTCGCACGTTCCGGCAACCTTTTCTACCTTGAATTTGCACATGCATGGGGTATCAAACAAAAATGGCCAAACAAAACCGCACTATTATGTGTGACACATATTTTTGGGCTGGATGCATTTTTTTTGGGGTGTAAACTTCCAACAATTAAACCAGAAGAAAATCTTAATGGCCAAATGCAGCTAAAGTACCTTGATATTTTTCAATCAGTGCAGCTTCAAGCATTGCAGGGCTGAATGGTTCAGGAGCCGCATAAAGTACCATCATGGTAGACCATTTCTCAACATCATAACCATACCCATAAATCCGATTGCACCACCGCCAATGGGGGTTGTGTGTAAATCCCAGCTTAAATATCATGGGATCATGTTGAGAAAATTGTTTTTCTACAATCTTGATCGCATGTGCAAGCACAGCTCCAGCAACAGCATTGGACTTCGGAAGTGCAAAATGTATAGAACTGATGGCACTTGCTTGGGCTATCAGGTGTTGCAGGCTCGTTTGGAAATCTGGGGGCCCATCATCCATTGGAGTATCTATAGTTTTTTGGCTATCATCCCCGTCCACCAAACCATCACCGCTATGACCACAATAATCACGTTGGAACTTCAGGACCCCTCTCCATGCATAAGGGCCATCAACTTCCTTATAGGAGAAAATAAAAGTCCAACAGGAAAAACACACATTCCCAAAATGATGATATATATAGTCATTGATATTTGGTGGTTTTTATTTTTATAGTGGATAAACCTGATATGAAAAAGGGACGTATATATGAACCTGAAATCAATGTACAGTACAAAGTGGCACCTTTGTTAGTTCAAATGTTGGGAAAACAAAATGCCTTCAAAACAGCCAAGTTTCAGTACGACGGCAGGACAACAAATCCATAAGTTCATCTTCGGGGCTTTCATCCACATGGCCATTGCTGCACGGCATTGGCGGATAAAATCCAAGTTCTATGTTATAGCGAGTTATTATAGCGAGTGATAACCATTTGGTTTTCCATGAATTCGTCACCCAAATCTTTCCAAAGAAACACTTCGGGGACATGATATAAACCTTAGGAATTTATATAATCCTGAAAGGTAGCTTCCCGGCATTTGATTCCCTAAGGATGGTTTTTGGAAGTCACATTTGCAACGCTTCCTATGTTTGACTTTGATGAGGGTTCCCCAAATAAAATCTGAAAGCCAATGAGTCAGCAGTTCAGTTCCACAACGGACACTCAACAAAAAGAAGGGCGCTATATAGACCCAAGACTATATCCCTACAGTTTGCAGAGCTTGTCCAGCACCTGGCACTGTAACAAATGGAAAGGTGGTGCAGGGAATCTCTTTCTATATACCATACAAATTGTTTGAAGAGTTTTGTATATAAACTGGAGTTGCCAGGGTCTGTATTTTCTCTGCTATATATCGAAAGGTTTGACTTCAACACATTGCTTCTCAAGTTGAGCAGGTTTTTTTTTCTCGGGTCATGAGCGGCTGCCTCCCCAACAGCTATATTTCGACATATAACAGTGGGCTTGCGTGTCAAAAGCGGCACGTGTCCAAGCTTCTCATGTTTTCAAACAACATTGTCTTTTGATGAGAGTAAGAGTTGCAAACAAATGTATAAACATGCATCTTTAAATTAATGCGTTCATAAAGGCTTGGAAAAAGAAAAGGGCTTGGAAGTTCAATTGCCGCAACACGCTAGGACACCACTATCTCAGAGCAGATACTGTTTCCACTTTGATACGGATGTATCATTCATTGTAGGGTCTATCCTGTGCTAACATGCACCGGCTTCCCACAAATCACACTTTCAAAAACATATAGAGTTGATCACTTGCTACGTCGACGTTTCTTGGGTGGAGGCTCCTGCTTTTCATCTTTATCATCAGGTTTTTCAGGCTCAGCTTTCGCTTTTGCCTTCGCCTTTGCCTTTTGTTTTGCCTTCGGCTCACTGCTTTCAGGGGCAGGTTTTTCAGGCACATCACCGGTAGGCTGATCTTTCTTCTCGTATTTCTTGGCATTCCTGGGGCAAACATATTGCATACACAAAGGGGTTTGATTACTTCGGATAAAAATATCTATATACCCCATTCCGATGGCAAAAAAATAATTATATAAATTCACCTTAAGTTCTCAAATGGAATCATCCCAACCGTTTTCTGAGGCCAAGCTTCTTCGTCTTCATTTCCAAGGCGCATGCAGCACTGCACCTGCCGAAAGAAAGGATGGATAATATTTGGGTATATATATAGATTGTATATTTGTAAAAGAGTTGCACTGGAATTTGTTCAAACTTTTACCAATTTTCAGGACGATTAAGAAACAATGGGGTCTTAGGTCAGTACACATAGGTGGCCGTCTTCATCTTCGCAGTGGCATCAGATACGAATCTGGGATCAACAAAAATACCAGATCGATATGGGAAAACATCAAGAAACTCCATAGCAGTGATATTTCTCAGTTGTAAAAATCAATGCCGCATACATGGCTGAAAGAATTCAGTAGCTGGGCCAACCAAAAAGAACTGAACTATATAGCAGTATATACGTTTAACATATTTTTTTCAGCTGGGCAACTTCATATCAAAACCATTGACCTCTCCCTGGGCCATCGCCGTGTTGCATTCATCATACTGGACATCCATTTTCTTGATGCTGTTCAGCAAAAGTTCCACGTGCCTAAAGAAGGATAGATGTGCAGGCAAAGGACAGGTATATACTGGTAACCAAACTTGATATACAGCAAATCACTTTTGAAATTCATTGGAAACATATTCAAAATTCCCAGTGTGTTAGTAAGAGCTTTGCGATTGCATGGTTGGGCTGTTCTTGTAATTCTCCTTGATGTCACGAATAAGAGAACGAATCTTTCCGCTCTTGGACAGAAGGTTGTCGAGGAATTTGCGGAGAGCAACTTTCGTCTGGACAGGGATCCATTGTCTAATGAATTATGCATGGTTCAAATAAAAAAACAATATATGATTTCACTGGTTCAGTAAAGCAATAGGCCTCTTGGCACTGTGAAGTAGCTTTCTGCACTTCTTGAATGGGAACATGCTTCTTCTCAGCCTCACGCCTAGCGTCCATTTGATTCAGGCCTTGGAAAGCATCCTTTGCGATCTCAGGCGCCTCTTCGGCCTGTGGGGATTCAATGGGAAAGTAGCTCATCAATGTTGGTTTGAAGAAATTGAATGGTAATCATTTTTGTTCCCTGATATGATGAAAAGAAACACATATATTGAAAAGGATTTGATGTGGGCCTTCAATTGTTTTTGTGAGCGTTTGGTTTCTTCTTGTTCTTCCTGTTCTTCACGAGCACCAGATTCTTTCACAATTACATAGAACTCGTCCACTCCGTCGTAGCAATTAGACCTTTAGAGAAAATCATGAAAAGACATTCAGAAATATGTTATTATACAAATTGAAACCTCCATCCATCATCCCTGAATGCAAAACCAAAAAATGGTTTAACATATATAAGGTTGTGACCGCATGTGTGTCGCACGTTTGGCTTCACACGACTTCTTTGCTCCTTGGATCCGCGACCTTAGGTATAGGAATTCTTTTGGTGGCAAAAGGAAAGGGATGAATGAAGACTTGAAGAACATGAAAAAACCTCAGTGATTTTCTATAAACTTTTTTATAGCGAAAGGACGGGCTCCATTTCAGCTCATCACGCATCTCCTTTTCGGAAACCCATTCTTCAACCACTGTCAATTTCTTGCTAGACTTCTTCCGGATCACGATGTCAAGTTGGACCTCGAATTCCGCCTGAATGGGGTTTAGTTTTTTTGAATCAATGTGCATTTGAATCATTTATATAAATGCTGACTGTTTGAACAAAACCAGTGTACAACAGTGATAAAACCCTGAAGTATAGCCTTGCTCCAATTGCAATCCATAAAGAGTTGTGCCATCTCAGACTGGCTGCGAGTGCGCCATTCTTTCTTGACCCACTCTGGAGCTTCCAGATCCTTTCTTTTTGTGTTCCTGCATCATGCGACGCAGTTGCGCCTTGGCAGCCTTCTTCAACCGTTCCTGCCCGTTGTAGGATGCTAACTTGAAAGATGACAATTTGAAGGCAAAGTCTTATCCCGGGTATACATGTATATAATCATCAGATCTTACATGAATTTACTATATCCTTTACCCTTCTTTGCACAGACATTTGAAGGGGACATGAGATCTATAGTACTATATATCTTGAAAAAGCTTATATAGTATATACACACCACTTTCTACACCTGGCCCACCATGATCGCAGGCCTTTCGAGTGGCCTTGGCTTTGGAAACGTCGGTCTTCTCGGTCTCTGGCTCTTCGTCAGAAGGGCCAGCAGCGGAAGGGGACGGAACAACTTGGGTTGGTTCAACTGCGGTTTCTTCCGTAGTCTCAACAGCATTTGTGTTTTGATCCTTCTGTTCAACTACAGAGTTTTCATGGGCAGGGGTTTCAACAAGTTCCTTTTCATCAGCTGCCCTCGCTGGAGTTGCAACTGGTCGTCCTTGTTGAGCTTCCTCCTGGAAGGGCTGGACCCAAAGAAAGGGAAACAGATATATACATAATCCAAATTAACATCTATATAGTTGATCTTGTCACTTTGAAGCTTCAACATAAATTGTGAAAGTTTCTATAAAAAGAATTCATTGCTTCACCAAACAAATCACCAAAGAAAAGATGGCCCAGCTCAACATCTTATTTATTCAGACCTGCGGAGCTTCAGATTTATGAACTTCAAGAGCTTCTTGAACTTGTGTTTCTGTTGCCTAAGGTGTGTAGCTACACAGGGGAGACCATGCATGGAGAACGATAGTTCGATAAAAAAATCTTCGCATATATATACGGAAAAACATTTGCATTATATACATTTCTTTGGCAACATCATTGACTTTGTAAAAAATCCCATGTATCCCAACGATCGCTTTCAAGACACCGGCAAAGTTTCGAGGTCAGTCACCGGAGTCGCAGCTTCAGCTTCGACAGGAGGTGCACCAGCTGGAGCCTGGGCGAGTGATTGGTGCTTTGGGTTTTCCCTCCTTAGCTGTTTGCCCACATGCAAAACAAATGTTGTGTATATACAACTGGAACCCAAAGAAGATAAGCTACAGTTACAGCATCAGCAGGTTCGCCCAATTTTGCTTTCAGTTCCTGCAGGATGAGAACAGAAAACATATATAAGCCAGCATATACCACAACAGCAATTAGAGTGCAAACAACAGTTGACATCTTATTCGTGAAAAAAAATCAGAAAGGGGTCCTCAACCAATTTGTTTAGTTCTTCCTCTTGCTCTTCGGCAATTCTGGATTGTTCCATCAAGACGTCCACCCCATCGGCTAGAGTTGAACAACTCCAATGGCGAGTTGATCCATCAGTACGGGACCCCATGGTATATATCCAATTGAATATATATTCCAAACACTGATGTATCCAAAAAGGCTGCAGGACATCTTGTGATTAAAACATCTTGGGTCCAAGTGAAATTCAAAGTGTTTTTCCAAAGGGATTCAAGTTGACATCTGAAAATTCTGAAATTCAATGGCAGGCCATTTTCGCTCTTAATTTCTGATATCAAGATTGCAAAAGCATGATCGGACCGATAAAATCCGCCACGCAGCCTGATGTACTGGACCCCAAAAAACCCATATTTTATTTACGGGTTTTGTACGGGTAAATACGGGTTTAGTACGGGTTAATTACGGGTTTTCAAAAACCGGGTTTTCGCCAAAGTTACCAAAATACGGGTTTTGTCCGGATAAAGTACGGGTTTTTTTGTCTAAAGTACGGGTTTTTTACGGGTAAAACCGGGTTTTCGTGCATAAAACCTATGAATTGTTTTCAAAAAATAATTAAAAACAGTAAAAAACAGTAAAAAACCATCCTGAGTCCATTAGAAACCATTTGGGGTCTCAACATATCAACCAAATCCAGGGTCCTAGTAGCCACAAAGATAAAAGAGCCAGCATCAAATTGAAAAAGCTTTGACCCACAATGCTGTGGCTACCCCAGTATCATCAGGTTTCAAAAGTGCGTGGAAAGAAAGGTTTCCAACTGGCTGGAATGCGGAGGTGTTTGTTACCCCTCAAGTAATCATACACCGATCCCAGATCAGCAAATTGCAGGCCATCATGAGTCTTCGACATCTTTTGGAAGGACTCAAAAGCTGGGAGGGCTGGACACGGAATTGGCGGTTGGCCACGTGGGGTGTCAGTGAGATCAGTGTATAGATCTACCAAAGCCATCCCAAAGAGCTCCGGGTATTCCCTTAGTTGATTGCAAATGTGAAAATGGACGATGTTGTTAAGAAGGAATCAACTCTTTACCTGCATACAGATAAGAAAGGCCATTTATATAAGAAATGAATTGCAGTTGAGGGTCTCTGTTTCCCGCAATCTCTTTGTCCCTTTCCAGCAAGTCTTTCCATGTTTGTTGCGATAAACTTCGCATGTTGCCACATGACCTTCCTCTTGTTTCCTTTTCTTCCAACCCTTCAACTTCCCCTTGTGCAATCTGGCAATGGCATGGGAATTACTATAGCCATAGTGGGGCTTTGGCGTTCGGCTCCCATAGTGGTGCATGTGCCAGGTCACCCGAGCAACCTCAAGTAGGAAATTAAAAAAGATGGTTTTCAAAGGGGTAATGAAGTGATGAAATCAATTCAAGTCTGCAAGACATAGTTTCTGTTATACACACCATTGTTGAAATCAGTATACGTCAGAAAAACTGAGGGTATGGCTGCATCACCATTTGATTTTTCCATCATCTTAGCAATGAGATCTCTAAAGGGTGGAAAGAATTGTAGGCATGATCTTCCTGGTTGCTCAATCACCCACGTGCCACCCAGAACGGGTAACCCTTTTTTTTAACCCCCAAACCCCTTTTTTTAACCTACGCCTATTTTTTTAACCCCCAGACCCTTTTTTTTAACCTCCGGTCCTTTCTTTTTAACCCCCACGCCCTCTTTTTTTAACCTCCGCTGTTCCTGGAACCTCTTTTTTTAACCCCTGCTGTCCCTGGAACCTCTTTTTTTAACCCCCGCCCTCCCTGGAACCCTTTTTTGAACCCCCGAACCTGATCCATGGACCCCTTTCTTTTGAACCATCCAATCTGCTTTCCGGTGTTCCCGTGGCCTGCTGCCGTGCCCCAGCTCTTGTTCCTGTTGCTAATGCTACTCCTGCTGCTGCTGCTGCTGCTGCTGTTGTTGGTTGTTGTTTGTTGTTTGTTGTTTGTTGTTTGCTGTTGGTTGTTGTTGTTGTTGTTGTTGTTGTGGTTGTTGTTGTTGTTGTTGTTGTTGTTGTTGT
>DF240461.1:83150-117132 GCA_000507305.1 Breviolum minutum Mf 1.05b.01 | reverse complement strand
CGTTGTGTGTGTGTGTGTGTGTGTGTGTGTGTGTGTGCGTGTGTGTGTGTACTTAAAGCAGCCTGAAACTGAAAAAATCACAGCTTTCACCAAGAGTGCTGACGTGCCTTCCATCTCCACCAAGCGTTTGCGCGTGAACTCATGTCCGGAGTCCATCTGCTTTGAAAGACCATCTTGTTTGGTGGCAACGCTTTCCAGCACGGCATGCGATTCCTATGGAGGATGTTAGGATTTGTCCAACTGCTGAGGAAACGAATCAAGGGCTTCCGGATGGCAGAAGATGACCCTATGGTCCTATGGTGGGCGATCATATTCCTGATCTCATCACAGCTCAATTGTCAATCAAACACCAAAGAATCCTTAAATCTGGGGGAATTTCCACCAATTTTTTCGGGTTTTAGGTTTACAAGGGGTCGCTTTTTGGTCGCTGTGACCACAGGGTTCCTTGCCTTCGATTGTTTCAAGAGATCCTGTTGGGTGAGGTCCAACTTCTGGAGCAAAACGCTGGAGGAGGAGTTCACTGTTTCCATCAGCGCCTGCTTGGTGTTGTCCGTGGCACCTTGTGGGCTAAGAATCAGGTGTCAAGTGCTGCCAGGAAAATGTAAGGAAGACTTGAATGATTGTGAATGTGCGATGTAATGATGTATCAAACATAGCGTCATCTTGAAGTTTGAAAGGCTGGCTTGTGAACTTGTCTCCCATTTATTGGCCTGTGATGCTGCCAAGAAGGTTGTCCACCACTGCCTTCTGCGCGTCCACCCTCTGAACCACGGAATCCTCTCGAATTCATCACTTCGGAGCGGCAGCAAGCTGAGAAAGAACTCACAATTGAAACCAAAAAAACATCACAAAAAAAAAGTATCTTCTAAAAAAACATCTCCCGGAACAGTACCTGTCATACCATTTCACCAGTATTTTCCATTTGACACACGTCCTGGGATGAATCCAACTTGTGCAGCAGGACTTGGCATGCGTTCACCGTCTGTAAAATGGCCACCTGCGAGAAATCCATACGCTGAGCAATGGCCTCTTGAGAACCTCAAAGCGCAGCGAATCCGATACAATCTGTTAGCAACTGGTCACTTGTTGGGGAATACCGGGATACCTGAATTGGACAGCCTGGGGTTGACATCAATCTGCGGTTGACGTTTTCGCTGGCTATGTATCTCACGAATACGCGCGCGGAAATGCAAGAAATTCAATCACATATGCCCATGTGTAATCCAAATACGGCGTGTATATATATCTATATATATAGCATCATGGGTTGCCAAGACACCATCCAGCTGACGATGCAAATTCTCTTCAACGCTGCAAAGCTTTGACATCACTTGATCTTGGAATGGCATAAGCACTTGCTGCATCATATTCCTAATCTGATCCTCCATCTGCTCAGTCATGTGTCCTCCCATCGCCATACCGATTGGGGTGTTGCCACCCATGCTGCCGGGCATACCTGGTCAAAGGTGCATCAAAAGGGGCCCGTTTCACCAAATGAACGCTGGGTGCCACAATCACGTCAACAGGAATTCACACGTGAACCGTACCGAAACCGTCTTTTGTGCCTTTTCATGCCTTTCTATCTTTTCTGTTCTTAGTACGGACTTCTGGTCAGGGCAAAAGCTTTGATCATACCTTGGAAACCTCGATCGTAGCGAGATACCAGAAGTTCATATGAATTGAGTTAGAATAAAAGACCCTATGTAAGAACCCTTATATAGACTAATACGAGTACTTGTGGCAATGTCACCTGGTGTCAGTAAGGTTTCGTTCGATTTTGGGCAAACAAATCTCACTGCATCAGCAAGGTCTAAACAAAGGCACCTGGAAGTTGGAGTTGGACACCCATCATGTCCTTGCCATTCATGCGGGCCTTGTTGGCTTGCAACAATTGCATGAATGGATCCTCCCTCTCTACAACACCACCTCTGTCTTGTCCTCGGTTGGACCCAAAAAAGGTCAAAGATGGGCAGTCATGTATCATCACATGGCAGACTGTTTCAACAAGTGAGAATATCTTTCCTTGTTGCAAGACGTGATGACTCATGAATTTCTGATGCTTCCGAGTGATATACACTTCCGTGAAGGGAATGTCAAACCACCATCTGTTGAACGGCATGCATTGTTGGTTTAAACCCATCCACAGGGAGCAGTTTTCAAAAAGGTAAAATTACTTGGCGTGATTCTAAATACAGTGTGTACACAATATAAACTTTCAAATGTACAATATATCAATACATAGATGTTGATTTCATTTAAGATAACATGCCAAGCACACAATATAGTGATAAATACTGGAATCTAAATCAAAATAAACACATTGTCAATCCAATAGTATACACTCCCAAGACAGAATCTCGAACAAAAGAAATCGAAACGTTTTTGAGAGACCCATCCACTTCTTGGTATCCAAGTGTCCCAAGTTCATCTTTTCGGAAGTCCAACGTTTTTGTGCAGCTTCCACCAAGACCCATGGCAAATTGAGTTCCATGCATCGATCACCATTGAGACCTCGGTTTTTTTTTCGCCATGATCAAACCAGCCTGGCTGGGTGGATGTTGTGGATGCTGGATGCTGAAAAAACCATTTCAAAAAGGGACAAAAATGAGCAAAACCCTGCAGAATACTGGTAGGCATCAACAGAGTTCAATAAGAATTAGATGACATAATGTAGATAATGCAGATGTTGTAGATGTATTTGATTCATATCTCTGCGCTTGGAGGGAGAAACTGGTCAAAAGGCATGACGTGGCACAAGATAGCGAAGAATACAGCAAACTCACTCTCGGAATTCCATGCACCAAGAGACGTTCCAGAACAGCTGTGTTGGTCACTCCGTTTTCCACCAAGAGCTTGATCATTCGATCTGTGTGTGCACTCATGCCCAAGGTTACCATCGTCTCTGCCACAACCTCGACCAATTTCTCCTCACTTTCAGCCTCTTCACCTCAGTGGAGGATACTGTAGGGGTGATTATTATTATTCGGTTATTCGTACAAGTTGTGAAGGATAAGGTAGAACCAACAACATGATCACAAATACACCACCCTCCGCAACAAAAAAAAAAGCATCCTTTTTCCTGTTCCTTCACCCGATCTAACGTCTCAGAAGGCCGTGGGAACAATCTTTCATCGCATCCTATCCCTCTCAAGACTTCAACAGTTCAACCCAAGTATACAACATGTGTTTAAAGAGAGTATTTCTGTATGCAAACTGTGACTCAACGTTCATTGTTCTGAAGGCCTTTGGGAAACTGCCTTTGTTTATCATGTATATAACCTCTTTTTTATTGGTATTTTATGGTATTTTCATGCCTGAGTCCACTGTCGCATCTGTGTATATATATATATATATCCCTTACTCCCCCCTCCAAACCCTCATGTTTGCCATCTCCAAGTGACCGTAGCCTAAGCCGTACTCAGCGGCATTGACGCCACCACTTGTAGCAGATGCCTTAGCTTTGGCCCTCAAGTCAGTCTCGTCAACATCATCAGAAGGGGACAAGCCATAGAGTTCACGTGCCGCTTCCAACTTGCGCTGGTGCACCTGCGGTCAGGGGATTTTTTGCCACCAATCCCCACCCCCCAAAAAAGTGGTTTTGATCGAATGGTCAGAAGACGTCAGAAGTGAAAGGCCATCATATGATATCACAAAAACATCTTTAAGGATTGTGATTTGGCAGGTGCCTTAGAGTTTGGCAGATGATTTTGACAATACAATTCCACAATATCAATAGATACAAATCTCCAAGAAAGAAAAACAAATGTATGATCTAGCCTCTAGCCATCATTATTATCATTGCAACCAGTGTTTGATGCCTGCCTCCAGGACACACCAATGCATGTGCTGTCTCTTTAGACTTTAGAGCTCTGCTATTTCCCAACTTCACTAGCAAATAATAAGATCAACTAAACCTGTACACTGGATTGCTTATATATTGTATATTGTGTGTGTGTTAGCATCCTCCAAACCTGACTGCGAGAAGGCCATAAATTTAGAAGTGGTGTCATCTTGTTGGAACTGCTTCCTAATCCTGGCAAACAAAGATAATTTTGCCCTATGCCCTATGCAGCTGTTATTTTCAACCTGGATATGGCAAAATGCATGGGAACACCTGGAATGCCCTCCACCTCTCTCTCTCTGCTTTTGAACATGCACACACTTGTATACAATCTATAATTGCATAAATTTACCTTTAAACAAACACTACATGTTGGGGATGAGGTCACCGGACATTAGAGACCACCGCGCCAAATGCAGCCCTGGCACCATCTTCATACGCTGCATCCAAATAATGAAGGTAAACCTTAGTGAGGCATGATTTTTTTCCGTGCAAAGTAGGAACTCTAAGGACTCATGAAGAAAGAACATGAAAGCGACATACTGGCAACCAAACCATGAGTTTTTGTTAATGCAATTCAATCTTTATTTACTCTATTTGAAAGTAATTATATATGTGTGCTGTTTCTAGTTTGTCAAACATGACGCATTATTATAATCATTCGATGTGACATGATATTGCTGGAGACCAGACAAGGACTGCTGGACTAGGTGTGTGTGTGTGTGTACATCTCGTATACAGTACAGTACGATCATAGCTGGTAGGAAACATAGTGAGGAAAGTGATGTCGTCTTGGCCACGTCTCACTCCATTGGACTCCATGGAAAGAATCTGTCAAGCACAGGGTATCCTAGCCTTTGACTCAGTAGTCTCAGTAGTCTCGAAGGATGAAGACCTATGGAAACACTTCCAAAGAATATATCAATGCAATAAACGCTGATAATACGCAAAGACAATGTCTATCAACATCTACTCGGAAAACTCACAACAAGACGGACTGCCAAGAAAACCTGTCTGAGCAGTCAGCTAAGAAACTTCGAAATGATGTTCAGGACGACCCAACCCATCTCAATGATCAAGTAGTCAGTGATCACACCGAAACCTTCAATACTCAAGCTGAACCACACCGGGAAGGGGATCCATGTAATGATAAGGAGGAGTGACAACTTCCTGAAGTCAGAATCGCCGTTGAAAGCACCCTCCTCACCCTCACTGTTCTCCCCAATCTGCAAGATGTTGTGGTAGAACATGATGCTGGCCAAACAAAGGCCAAAGCCATACCAACCAAAGCGCAAGGCATCCCCTGTGAACATGGAAGCAGTTCCACAAAGCAGCACAGACACGGACAAGAGTGGCATCATGAAGCGACGATAGCTGGGTACACGAGCACCTGCAAGAACTACCAACTTCAACTGCATAATGGGACATGTAGCAATCCACTCAATAGGACGCGATAAGTTGAGACTGAAGTTGTTCTCTCGACCTGGCGACGAAGGAAGGCAAAGGGAGCACCTTGTGGACCAACTTTCTAGGATCCAAATGACCAATGACACATTGTGTTGGTGCATGTTTTTGCATGCCTGTGCACTTAGAGTGACAGGGAGACACAATGTATGCTCAAAATGGACAAACGGTCACAAATGATACAAACGACCTGATGGCATCCAAAATTCATTCATGAATAGTGATGACGATCACCAAGCAAATCGCTCACCCAACATCTTACTCAACATCGCCTGGCAAATCGAAGTCATCGATGGCCGTCAGCTGGAGGATGTTGAAGAAACCGGAAAAGAGAGCCACAGCCGTCGAGATGGTGGCACAAACTGCATGACGTTGTTCGAGCGGTGCCTTCTGTGCCACAGCCACCTGACGAGATCTGTTATAAATTTTGAGTCTAGAAGAATCCTGAATGGAAATGGTCCAATGATTGCAATGGTGAGTCATACATTTGTAAAAGATTGGGCACTAAAATTTCTCAGATGATTGTAACAATTCTTTGATGTTCAAAAGATCTTCAAAATCTTTGCGCAAAGCTGCCTTGGAGTTGTTGGCGAAGATCAGCCACATGGCCAAGACAATGAATCCAGCTCCTGATCTAAAAAGCATCAGCAAACTTTGCATGGTTGACGGGAGGATGCTGGAAGGGTTGATATGTTTTCAGGGATTCAGTGAAACCAGATCCCTAGATGGAACACAAATGAATACAAATGAGGTGATTTGAATTCCCCAGTAGTATCTGCTGGACATTCCAGCATTTAGAATCCGCAAAGAAACAACAGTTAGAATACTGGTGCCCAAAGCACTGTGCAACATGGACAAACAAATGGCCAGAAACATCCCACTAGTTGTCCTTGGATGATCTGCGCGATGTTGTGCGGATCGTCCAAATCGATCTTGCCGTCTGTACACTCTGTGGTCTGCAAACGCCTCAGGTTGCCAATTACATCTTCGATGGTGGACAAGGCGCTTGAAAGTTGCTCCTTCATAGCGGTGTTGGTCATGGCCATAGAACCGGGGCCGTGAACGCGGCACGAGAATTGGTACAAGTTGGTGCACGCTCTGATGTCGGAAGCTGTTAGCTCCACGCAGCACTTGAGCCAAGAGTATCCAAGAGTCACAGTTTCAACCAACTCCCAACTGCCAACTACACTCGATCAAACCCAAAGTGGTTAGAAGCAGTTTCAACACTGTGACACTTTTTCAACACACCCTACACTTGCACAACTCTCCAACTTTCTGGGGCAACTGGGCACTGTTGGCCTCTCCTGTTGGCTGTTCAAAGTGGGTCATGTCTTGAATTCTCAGCTTTTTGATATGTTTGGATTGCGTTTCAATTTTTTGGATCCCCCCCACAATTTCATAAAAATGTCATCCATATTCGTAGGGAATAAAACGTGGGGGCGTTTTTTCAGGTCCCCTTTCCCGTTGAAAGAAAAACACGTCCTCCGATTTGCAGCCTTCAAAGACATGCTCTACAGCCCCGTTCTCCAAAATCCTCAAAAGCTTCGTTTCCAAACGGAGAAACTTTTGACATCACGTATTTTGACGGCTTTTAAAAGCTGGGTGTTTGACAGGTAGAAGGGCTACACACATCCATCAACCCCATTTTCATTGATGGATTGATGGATTGATTGACAAAGTATTATATATGAAGAAGTAGAACAGTACGCTATAAGTATTAATTAACAATTTGAACATAAGAAAGAAAACGTAAAATCGTACCATTTGCAAAACAAAGTATTCCACTAAGGAAGTGGCATCAACAAATGCCTTCCTTGGTCTGGAAGGTGAGAATGAGAATGGCGTCAAAACAGGCCCGCCCTTGCCTGCTGAACTACACCCGAGATGGTTGGGGACCAATGAAGAAGGTCGAGGCGCTGTTTCAACTCATCCAAAGTGATACGTCCATCACCATCTTGATCAAAGACAGCAAAGGCGGAAAAGCACACGTCACGCTGCAAATACACCTGGCATTGCACGCTGCATTGACATTTTGCAGGTTTTTGAAATAACCCTTTTCCACTAGCAGCCTTGATTGGGGTACCCCAAAAAAATAGAAAAAAAATCGCGGTACCTGGAAACTTGATCAAACTCAAACTTACCCAAAAATACAACACTAGTGGTTCAAAGGAAAAACTTGTCTGTCTTTATCACGTCTGGTGGATATTTAAAAGATAGCATGCTGTTTTCGGTATATCAAACCAAACCCAACCTGGAAAGTGGCAGAACTTGAATCATGCAGGGCAACATCGCAACATTTGCCACACCCCCAGAGCACACCCCAAACAATCCCCCTACCCAATTATGAAAGGAATCCCCGTAGAGCCTGTTGGGAAAGGTTTAAGGGTGTGTTCCAAAGGTGTGTTGAAACAACCTTAGACACATGTGTTCAAGGCTTATTTCCAAAACTCCGCTGATTTCATGACGCTAGCTGCCATGGATCCCCATCATCATTGACGGTGTGTCACACTTGTTGATTAAGCCTACATATCACGTAGGCATAGTGTGTTTCAAAGTAGCATGTATCTTATTTATGATAAAAGTAGGTGTATTTCAAAATCGCCTTTTCATTATTCTAATACATGTACTTTGGAAAGCCTCATGATAATAATAGTAACTATTAAGAAATGAAAGGGAAGGTCGGTAGAGCTTTTCTGACCTCTGCTCGTGTTGTCTCACTACTGATCTGGCAATGCAATTAGAAAGGTTCCTCGTTTCACCCGCGCTTCGCACCCGCTTGTCCAGAGTGGCGGCCAGAAACTCAGTGTAGTCCTAAGTGTCTCAAGATGTCTGAGAATGCCAATCCGTAAGCGTCATGAATCCTCCACATATCCATGGATGCTGGATGGTGGTATTTAAATTGTCAGCATTCACTTTCAGGGGGCCGCAGTTCCAATTAATCTGACCTGATTGCCACAAGCCGCAAGTTCGGAAACTCCACATCTCAGTTTCTCAGGTGTTTTGGGGAGAAGTCTTTTAGCCGAGGTGTTTACAAAAACATACGAAAACTATGGTCATGGATGTGCCATGGAAACCTCTGACCCACTGAAAACTGCCAGGTTTCTATAAGCCCGCTACCATCTGCATCTACACCCTCCACCACCGCATCTAGATCAATGAGGGGTCGCCGGAGATGAGCCTTTGCCAGTTGATCACCGATGACCAATGGGCAGCGTGAGCCACATTCACAAGATTGCAAGCACCAAACGGTCTAAGGCTAAGATTGGTATGGTCAGAAAGAATTCTCTAAGGTTTGCGGTTTGCAAAAGTCACAGAAAGCACTTAGGGCTAAACAAAAGCAACCAAAGGAATTCGAAAATTCTTGTCTGGCACATCCTCAGCTTCCTAGAAAAGAATCTTGCATCATACTACTTGAACTTCTGTCTGACATCGACTCATCTTGTACATCACAGTCATGCATCATGAATCACCCCAATCTTATTTCACAAAACCATTCCTCTCTTGTACTTTGGGATTTTTTTGGGACTGACTGGTTTCAACATGATCACCCATCTCCATCCACTGCATCCATGTCCACCCGTCTCCATCCCAGCCTTGTCGATACCATCTCGCAGCTCCGTGACGGTAAGGAAGCCATCGCCATTGGCATCTAAGGCTTTGAAGGTTTCTCTCAAGTCCTGGTTCGGTCTGTTCGGTCTGTTTTTTTGGGGAGGAAAACTGCAAAAAAAAACACTGACACCAAATAGGCAGCCCTTAGATGAGGAAAAGTGCAACTTTGGACAACACATATGTACCAGTGTTTCATTGTTCCAACATATAGTATTCAAAAATGCGGTGCATCTGGGCATTAAAAGGTGGCATTATAATGGTCTTGCCTTCGCAGTGGAACATCAGATTCTTTTCGGGCCTAACCGATGCCAAGGGTCTGCAATCTCCGATTCACTCATTTGTCCAGCAATAATGTTCAATGCCGCCTTTTTCAGTTTGTTTTTGGACCTGTCCAGTGTGCCGCAGCTCTGAATAAAATGGCAGAACAACAACAACAACAACAACAACAACAACAACTACTACTACTACTACTACTACTACAACTACAACTACAACTACAACCACAACCACAACCACAACCACAACCACAACCACAACCACAACCACAACCACAACCACAACCACAACCACAACACACCACACCACACCACACACACACACCACAACCACAACCACTACACACGACTACGACTACGACTACGACTACGACTACGACTACGACCTACGACTACGACTACGCNAAACTACGGCAGAACAACAACAACAACAACAACAACAACAACAACTACTACTACTACTACTACTACTACAACTACAACTACAACTACAACCACAACCACAACCACAACCACAACCACAACCACAACCACAACCACAACCACAACCACAACCACAACCACAACCACAACCACAACCACAACCACAACCACAACCACAACCACAACCACAACCACTACTACTACGACTACGACTACGACTACGACTACGACTACGACTACGACTACGACTACGACTACGACTACGACTACGACTACGACTACGACTACGACTACGACTACGACTACGACTACGACTACGACTACGACTACGACTACGACTACGACTACGACTACTACTACGACTACTACTACGACTACTACTACGACTACTACGACTACTACGACTACTACGACTACTACGACTACTACGACTACTACTACTACTACTACTACTACTACTACTACTACTACTACTACAACATGAACACTATCTTCAACATACTCCAAACCCTATCGCTATTCACGTGCCTTGGGCAAACACATGGGCAACACATGTAGAAATCTCTGGAAGCCACAAATGGAGTTGGGTTATCATATCTTCCTCCTCCAGTTGAGTTTGAGGTTCCATGTTGAAATGTACATCAATCTATCCATGGGTGTCCATGGGTAATGTCCAGATTGCCAACGAAGCTCATGAGTCAAGTCCAGGCCTGAAACTCCTCAAGTTGTGCACAATGCGATCCTGCAAACTAATATTTTCCGCCTTTGGCGCCCGATCTTTGATCCACGTATCCTGCAAAGCTTGTTCTGCGGTGTACCTGATATAGCAAGGAACAGAAAGGGCAAAAACCATGGGGGAACAAAAACAGAAACTAAAAATTAAGGTGAGAAAACAAAACAAAATGGTGCCCATCATCATCATCATCATCATCATCGTCATCGTCATCGTCATCGTCATCGTCATCCTATCTCATATCATCGTCATCCTATCTCATCATCATATATCTGGATATTGTTACCATCACCCATGGAACAAGACACCCAAAATAAGACATGCACTTTCAGGACCTGTCAGGATCTGAATTAAGTATTCCAAATTCTCGCGTTTGCAAGCACTTCATACTGTAAAACATAAACATGCTCAAACTTGCCGTGGCGCATACCTCACACATGTTGTTCAATCCCATTTGCCTAAACAATACTCAAAGCCAAGTAAAGTACCCCAAAGAAAATTCAGCTAAAACCCACTCTTCACCCCATCCATCAAATCAAAGTCATGGCACCGTAGCTCTGGCTCAAATTTCAATAGCATGCCAATCAACTTCTTGGCATCCTGGGAGATATGTCTCCAGTACTTTGGTTCAAATTGATAAGTGCCCTTTCGCACTTTGCTCAGAACTTCCTGGTCCGTCTTGCCATAGAAAGGTGGATAACCACCTCCAGTGAGTCGGATGTGGGATACATCTTCCAATGGCTTTCAAGCAAAGAATGATGTAATTACGATTAATTACGTATACCGTATGCACTATGAATGCACATGAACTTCAAAAACCAACGTCACCTGATTAGATCGCTCAGCAAACCTAGTAGCAAGACGCTCCGCAAACCTTGGATGGGATTTTTGACGTCTTTGTTTTCCCTTCTGGTCCAAGGATCAAAGCATCGTGTACATAATCACACCGCAGCTCCATAAGTCGCAAGAACTGTCATACTTGCCTTCTTTGGTGACAATTTTGTGACACGGTGGCAACCATAAGAGGATGAAGGAAAGGATGGGTTTCAAGGTTGGGTTGCCTGACTCAGATTCACCAGTGAAGGTGAGGAAGGATTTATCCTCAAGCATCTCATGTTTGAATGATGATTCCTTCCTGATGTCCCATGGTCAAGAGTCATCTAGAAATGGAGGGTCTCGCCCCCATTCCCTACATTTGAAGAAATAGCATTGGCACTATAAATACATTTAATATGAAATAAATGCACTTAAATACACTGGTATATGGGCGTACTTGTCCATGTACTTAAGCACAACTGCACAAATACTCTGAATCATCCCCTAAGAAGTACAAAAAAACCTGGCCAGGATTTGTTCATCAACACTCCACACTCCATTCTGCTGGGCAATTTATTATAAATCCTGAACCTGAATCAAGGTCATTTTGGGATGATCCCCCTACTATATCACCATTTGAGGTGACCGCGGCTGAGGTCGTTATAAATTGCCCACAGATTATTTCAATTCCCCAAGGGAAACAATACGGAAAAAACCACTCCCAAGTTGCCTTGCAACACTTGCGGAGCGACATAGTATGGTGTGCCTGCTTTGGTGCTCATTGGAACCTGTGCACAGAAATGATCAACAAATGTCCAAACATGCCTTTTTGCGGACTAGTATGAGTAGATTATGAATTTTCATATTTTGACATAATGACATCATAATGACATAAATGGACGATGCGACGCGAAGAAATAGGAGCCATAGACCAATAGAGTGCTTAGCTCACCAAGGAAACTCGATATGAGCTCGGTGCTTTCTGCGTGCACAGTGTTTGAGAGTCTGCGTAGAGATATGGTTGAGCGAGCTACATCATGCCGCCGCATCCTACTGCCATAAATTTAATTATATAGGGTTCAAACTACTTGGATCTACCTGGTGATAAGCAGCGATTTCAGTCATAATTCATCCATTTAAATGCTCATTGTTTGTGTGCACTGATTGTGGGCACATCAAGGGAAAGGAAAAACAGAAAACGGCATACACAGCAAAAGCAAAAAAGTGTGACGGGGGCTTTTACATCTGAAGAACCCCTTCATCAAAGCATTTGGAAAGGCCAAAGTCAATGATCTTCAGCAGCGTGTTGGCGATGGGCCCTTTGGTCCTGAGTTCAGGTGTTTCAGGGTGGGAAAGTTGGTTAATTGTCATAGCATGTCTTAACCACTGGTAGATTCAAGTCGTTTTGATCCATCAATAACTCTTGCACAACTGCTTTCAACCCGGAATATCAACCGTTATTAACCCCGGTTCACTGCGAAGGCCCTCAACCTTTACATACCAAGGTGCAGGAAGAGGAAATTTTCAGGTTTGAGATCTCTGTGACAGACTTGCCGCTTGTGCATGTAAAAAACCGCTGAAAGCATCTGCTGCACTACAATCGCGGCATCCTTTTCAGTGAACTGACCAACTTCGATAATTCGATCGAATAATTCACCTCCTGTACACAGCTCCATTGCCTGGCAAACACTGAACTGCACAAGCAAATACCTCCGTCCACTGTATTAGTCGCAACATCTTTCATCCAGTTTCTTTCCAAGAAAAACCCAAGTCAACAAACTTTCCACCATCATTGGCAGCTGAGCCATTTCTGCGATGCGATGAAATGATACTGTGAGACATACAATATTACTGTACCAACCTGCCACATCTTCTGAAATCCAGGCAATTCCATGAAATTACCCTCATGTCACCCGACACCACCATCTCATAACATTCTGGTTAGAGGTGATATCATTGCTTTGCCAAGCGACCAAATAAATATGTTTTCGATCTTCGAAAGTTTCGAAGAGTTTGATGATGTTAGGATGGTCCATGGACTTCATAATTGCCTCAGGCTCCGTGATCAAATGGCTGCATGGCAAGCAAGGTGTAGTCAGGGATAGTAGGGGCATATTGACCACCACGATCTCTTGACAAGGCTTCATTCAACCTATATTGTCTGGTAGGGGCAGTTGGTGGGGCCACGATTGTGCCAAAAATACTTGATTGAACCTTGATTCAGAGCTGTTTCTCACCCAGTTCCAGCCATCCAAATTTCATGTTCCCTTGGCGAGCCACGATCTCCTGCTGAAAGCGTACGACATGTTTCCTCAGAACTTTACACATCGAGAGTTTTGGACCAAGCTCGGCATGTAATCCAGCTTCTTCCCAGTGACCTTTTGATCACCTAAATGCAGGTCACTTAACCCCTGAAAAGGTCACTTAACACACCCAAAAAGGTCTGGGAAGAACCTGGATGTTGAAGTTGGTGTTAGATACAGGCGCATATTATGGTACATGGAACATACATGGAACAACTAATTCTCCACTTGGCGCTTGATTGAACAATGAAGTCTTGATGGATCCCTGGAGGAAGGCTAATCTGCGATATACATTGATATACCGCATGTGTTAGTGTGTTCCACTTCGATGTATATATTATATATGTTTCGTATTGTTTCGTCGCATTGCGACGAATGCAAAGGTGAAGACATGCAGTTGTTGACATCGGACACTCTTCACCGACTGATGTCCCATGTGAACCACAGTGAGGGTCAACGGCGCCCACAAGAAAACCTCTAGAAGCATCTTAATTACTATTGAATATGATTGATCCATACCGAATTCAAACATATAGTCCTGTCTGCCGAATCTTAATCTTGTCAACCTGAAAACCATATAAGAAATCGCAAGAATGGAATCAATTTGGGTTCCCATTGACTGATTTAAACAGCATCATATTATTCAATGCTGCCTTGGCATTCGTTAGCTATAGTTGCTAGTTGCCATCCAGATGCATGTTTGCCTTGGACATCGTCTTGATGGCACGCTGCGCTTTGGTGCTATTGTGGGTTCCAATGGCTACTGAGCCATAGGTTCCTTCACCAATCTTCGAAGACTGCAACGTATACATGGACTGGATGTCCCCAGCATGGCTCCTCAGTCCCCCATCCGCAGCAACAAAGGTGTGGCCTAAGGAGTTCCTTATGAGTGCATTCATGATGGAATATGATCCCTGTTCATCATACATGCAATGACATTCTCACAACTACCCCGCCAAGATGCACAATGAGGTTGCTTCTGGTAATGCTTTCTGCTTTCTGAAGATTTCTCTGTTCCTGAGATGGTTGAGATAAAGCCATGCACAGGTCATCACGCGCTTTCAGGAACAATCCATACAATCATGGTTGCAGGGTGACCGACATGGGAGACCGCTATCTCCAACTGCAAGTTGAACAGGAAGGATTCACCCAAAGCACTCTAAAGCAGCCACGAATCTGCCACTTCTTTGGTCTGACGATGTTGTGGTCTATTGGCGGAAGTTGCGGGCTCGTGAACAATTACATGCCGCTTGATGTCCTGCTTTCCTGCCCAAGGCTTGGTATCACAAGTCAGTTGATTGAAGTCACCATCAGAATTGCTGTAGTCATCGTTGGCCTTCTATGCTTTTCAGGGTGTAGCTGTCACACCCAAACACAGCAGGAATTTCACAAGTTGGCAAAATCACAGTGACCCACACCCATGTAGGTCACATTGAATGGAAGTGGCTCCTTAGTACTAAACGACTGCAAACACTCATACACCTTGTACACACATATATCGCCTGCAAACACCCATACACCTTGTATATCTACATATATCATTATAAGTATCATTATAAGTATCATTGATATATTCATTATATGCAGTGTATTAAGATGTATTAAGAATAGACAATACTTGTATATATCCATGTATATGTGCCCTATTACTACTTCTCTATCCAAGACTTGTTCATACGAAGGCAACTCACAGTCCTACGCATGCGCCCATAACGATTGACGGCTGCGCTCTTGTGTCGCAAGTTGGACGTTTTATCCAAGTTTTGAGGCTTTTTTCTGCGGAGAGGTCATGCCTGGATCTAGGTGACTTAGTACATTCGAAAACAAAGAAGTCCAGATTCCAGGCAAATGCACATGTAGAAGTTCCAAACATTGCGCTTATTCATGCAGTATTATTTCAATTTCGGAGAAACAATGATGAGAAAGGTTGCGTTAGCATCAGAACATTTCACTGAGACTTGACCATGTGGCGGGTGACGCTGCATATCCATGATTCTGACACTTTTCCCGGCCCAAGTGTGGTCAAATCAAACCAAACGATGTTCATCAACCAGAGGCATGAAAATCCCTAGAATCCTAGAAGTTTGGAACTTTTGCCGCATAAAGCAATACGCATATACAAACATGACACAAACATATACAAACATCACAAACGTCCTTTTTCTTTTGTCCGATGTGATTGTGACTCTTTGATTGCTTCGGTTGTTTTTGTATAAGCCACCCTTCCTTCAAGCTATGAAGGTGTCCCCACACTGCCCTTGAAGCGTCTGTGTTACATGTCTGTCTCGTCAGAATTTTTGGACACAACATTCTGAGATTGGCACTTGGTATCTCTGCTCGCAGCTGCTCAACGAGATCCTTAGTCATCTCAGTCAAATCGTTCAGGAGTTGTTCAAATTGGTAGGCAAAAATGCGCAGTAGATTTGGCCTTTGATGCGGCACTGCTAAGCAAAATCCGCCGGCCTTGCCGGCGTGTCTAGTGGTGTGGGGCTTGATGACGGATTGCTTGTCTGTACTTTGCTTTTGCTTATATAGTCTAAGCTAAAGCTGATAATGTCTTTGGGGCGCGCTTTNTGTTGTTGTTGTTGTTGCTGTTGTTGTTGTTGTTGCTGCTGTTGTTATTGCTGCTGTTGGTTGTTGCTGCTGTTGCTGTTGCTTTTGGTGGCGCTTCTCGCCATGCTGCTGGCAATGGAGAGAATGGCGCTGTTGTTGCTGCTGCTGCTTTTGGTGGTGCTTCTGGCCATGCTGCTTGCAATCTCAAGCCCAGCAAAGGCCGGCGGCATTAGCCGGAGGCTGATAAATACATGGATCAAAATCCAGCGAACAGAAACATATATACAGAGTACATGAGTAAAATATCGGACAACCAAATGCAAAAACGTTGTTTACCTAGAGACCAATTCTGCTGGAAGATGATAAGGATATTCTCAAGTCAATATGATTACATAAGAGTGGAAGCAAGAAAAAGCTGACATTGTTGTGGTCCATTGCTACCATCTCTCCCTCTCTGTCTTGGCGTATGAACTGTACAGGTGTCGGGGAACCATGAATCTGAGAGCAGTTCCAGTGTGGATTGTAACGTGACGAAGTCTTGTTGTTGCTGATCCAGCTTCATGTTCAACCTCAGTTCGTAAAAGGCAACTCGGAAGCTATGCCATGGAAAATCCACAGGGAGCCTGACAATGCTGGTTTCATGATGTTTCCTGTCGTTTTTAACAACTGTTTCCTTTCGAGTATGGCAGCCGTGGCCAATCTTGAATTCAAAAAAATAGCAGTATAGTAACAATGTATGATGATATTATGATGATATATGCCGATCTTTTTTAGTCCAAAAAAAAGGAGTTGCACGTGTCACTTTGTGTAATATCATTCTCTCTGGCGTGGAACAGAACACTTTTTTCCTCTTTGACTACATAGGTCGCGTGCCTCAAGACATTTTGCAACTGGGCACGTCACTAATCCTTTGATTAAGTCCATGCACGTGGTTCAATCACATGTGTACACATCTTCAATGGCCTTGTGTGCCAAATTTTGTTGAATTACCCAGTCTCTCACCTGACCTCTTCAGGCAAATGGGAGCCCATTCCAAAAGGCTGTTGCTGCGCGATTTACATCGCCATCACATCGGCTTAGCAAGCCATGCAACGTGGCATCGGCAGGTCTGGGTCCCACCCTTTGTCGCAGTTGCTTCATGGCTTTGCGGCGCACAGCCTTTGCCTCCTCTGCTTGCCGTTCTTCCGCTAGTGCCCTCATCCGGGAGCGTAAGGTTTCCCGTTGCTCCTCCCTCTCCTTCTCCAAGGACTTTTGGGATGCTGAACACTCTGAGGCAATCTCCGAGGTCACAGGAGCTTGGGTGGGAAGGTCAAAGGTCTCTACGTCAGCGAAGCAACGAGAAACCACCGGCTCCGGCAAAATTTGTTCCAAAATTTCTTTCCCTTCCAATCTACCTTCAGTCAAGGTCTGATGCTCCATCTTCCCGGCAGAATCTTCATCCTTCTCTCCTAGATCTCCATCACATTCTCCAACATCTTTGGCACTCAAAAGGTCGCCAATCTTTCCATCCTGAGATTCCAAGCCAGGCGCAGCTTCCAAGTCTTCAAAGTCTTCCTTCACCTTAGCCAACTTCTCTGGCTCACCTGGAGCTGCCTCCATTGCTGAGGATGTGGATGCTCCAACTTGAGATTGACTCTTCACAGGTGGCGCCCCAATAGGAGTACTTTGAGCACCAGAACCAAACCTTGCAGGCGCCACTACAGGTGGTGCTCCTGCACTACTTCGGGTGCCTGACTTTGGTATCTTGATCTGTTCTTTTTGCCGTTCCTCTGCCAACCGTTGCATCTCCTCTCGCAACTGCGCCTTTGAGACTTTTCCTGCCTCTTCTCTCTGTTCTTGCCGCTTCTTCACATCCATATATTGCATGTGCCGGCGCCAATAGGATTGGATGCTACGGGCGGCCTGGTTTGGCAAATGGACACGGACGCTTGATTGCAGCTGTTCCAAGAGTGCGTCAATGGAGTGCAAGGTCCTGACTGTGGAAATCTTGAAACCTCCCGTCTTTTCCAAACGTTGTTGGCCGACAGCCATCTGGAACAGCGCTGCTCGCATACTCTGCACCGTGGGGCAAGTGACCTCCGCTTGACTAGCCTGCCAAAGGAGGCAAGTTGGAACCTGAAAATGACGCTTCCTAAACAAGATCTATCAAGATCTACTCCTTCAGATTTTCACTTGAGGAGCCCTACAACATCAGAATCGTATCAAATCATTCATTCATTATTTATACAAAGCCTAGCTTGAGTTTTTCCTTCAAGTTGACTTGGCTTCTGGAAATTCACCTTCAGACTCAAAGGTGGGGCAGCCGGCACCTTGGCTTTCTTCTTCTCTGCTTTTGAACGCTTCTGTGTACGATCCCGGACACCCGGTGGAAGCACATCAACAACCTCTTTAACCTGGCTATCCAAGGATGATGTGCCATCGCACTCTACTTGGGAAACTACACACGACAAATATTACTATATAATATAATCTATGTATAAATATATATATCATTTATGTATCACAGTGTTTCACTTGTAAATACCTCTAAGATCTACACCACACATTTCATCAAATTTGCACATTCCATTTGGAGCCATGACAATGCCAACTTTGTCACTTGTCTGCATGGGTATGTCAGACCCTCCCACAGCAACACGTCTATGCGTGAACCTCCCACGATCCCCACCTTGATACCAAGGCAGTCCTTGCTGGTTATAGCTCGTGGACATTCAAAACAAACCGCACGATCAACATGTATATAGTGAATTCCCAAACGAAACTTTTAATCATAGTTGGAGGTTTCAGGCAGTTCCAGGTGTATGCCAGTAGGGACTGCTCAACTGTCACAACCCGGGAATCGACAAACGTGGAAGGTCAAAGAGAGTTTTTCTGCGGGTTTCCCTGTTTGTAAAACACACCTAGCAACAGATCACTCGCTTTCTGGCCAGAAACTGGGACAGTTTCAACAGAGCCAGGGGAGAATGAAGGACTCAGCTAACAAACTGCCACCGCCATTACAATCAAGCACCAATCAACAGTGATAGACTGAGGTTAGTAAGTTAGTAAGTGTAGCAAATGGACATCGTCCTTCCTGACTTCCCCTTCCCTCATTCCCCATCTTCAACCAGGTTGCTTCTGCGTCAGAAAATGTTGCCAAACGCATGCGCAGCATGCTGGAGGGAGCATAAACTCGGGTTTCTTCCACTTCGGCATTTGAAGTGGCTGTTTTCGCCGCATCTTGAGATTCTACAGGTAAAGGTGATAGATCTGCCTCCAAGGAGGTCAAGGCATCCACAGGAGTTTCTAAACAAATCTTGCCATCTTGAAGTGAGGAAGCTTCTGAGTCAGGCGCACCAAGCCCACCGCAGAAGATTGGATAGTTTGAACCTGTTTCCCCTACCCAAGGCGCAGTGGATAACTCCTCTTCCATCTCAGGCATCTCTATTGCCTCATTGCCTTCCGCCCCTTCACTCACTATGGGAGACTTGAGATCAGCTTCAAGTGCTGCAGTTTCAGTTGGAACTTTTGGGAACTCCTTCTGCACCATGCACTCCTTGAAAAAATCAACGTCTTCCTCTTGCACCGTAGAATCAGCACCCGGCACCAAGGACGGCTCTGCGGGTGTGTTGGATGCTGGCTCTGCCTGTTGATCCACCGGTGGCACCACTTCCACTGCTGCTTGCCGGGTTTTCAAGCCTGCATAGATCAGGTTGGTGAGATCAATTCCTGCCTGGGTGTTGGGCCCAAATGTTTGCTGGAAGGGTGCTGCTGGTTGGAGATAGCGCTGATAATGAGGATGTGGTTGCATGGGCGTTTCGGACCTCCTGTCCCTTGGGTACCGTGGCGGATCCATGGCTGGCACCAGGCAGCGGCCAAAATTGAAGGATTTATTGTCTGTATGACAGTGTGTCTTCAAAAAGCGTGTGATTGCAATCTGATGGATTTTCATGGATTTTCAATATTTCTTGATTGTGTTACTGTTACTAGCATATAGTACGACATCTTGAGGGGGGAAACTCCCCAATGAAAACATTCAAAAACCCAGATTCAATTTGAATGGTCTTTTGATCATTGCATGTCGCTCACGCTCCTACACCACACTGAGCGGCGATAGCAAGGGCATCCTTGTGCACCCGCTTGAGGACATGACAAAGCACAAATGTCCACCCCTTGTCAAAGTCACATGAGTGTGGATACTCGACCTGAGACATACGGGGTGAAGCTTGCCTTACCGGTATTGTTCAATCATGGCAACCTTGTCAAAGAATGGCAGCGACACAAGGCACCAGTGACCCGTTACTCTGTGCGCCCCGGGCTTCTCTCTGTCTCTGATGGCTTTGGCCAACATGCCATGGAGCTCCTTGACACACCAACAAGTTTTGTGGCAGCACTGGGAACATCACGCAAGTTAACTCTAGTTCTTATGCGACATGAGGTTACACCTAGCGGGAGAGAGTTTGGCTACTAGCCACTTAGTGATTCATTTATCGAGCAACCTTCTGGCATGGCTGTGGTCAAGATAGAGATTGAACACACCCTGCAAACCATGAGCAGACTTGCGTGCAGTTTCTCACAAATCGCGCAACTTTGAAGTGATCGTAGATACCTTGCATGGAGCATCTGAGATTAACTGCTTATACAGTTGCACTTGTTAAAGGCTGTTAATAGTTGATGGGGTCATTAACCACGCCGGTACATGGTTTATGACAGCATATGACGGCCCTGTTCTATCATTCTCGATTTTTTTTCTTTTTTTGGTCTCTGTCTCAATCCCCTTAGATGTGGCAATTCGACAATTCGACCTTCTCCGGCAAGGGAAAATCAATGACCCATGCCTTCACACAGATCATAGGTATGTTGCATCGCCGTCAGCATCCCGTACTGAATGAGACTGCAGAACAAACGAAACTCTCACCGGATAGGTGGAACTTTTTCGGCCTTCTGCGGCAAGGGAAAATCAATGACCCATGCCTTCACACAGATCATAGGTATGTTGCATCGCCGTCAGCATCCCGGCCGTACGAATGAGACTGACCAACAAACGAAACTCTCACCGGATAGGCGAAATTTTTCGGCCTTCTCTGGCAAGGGAAAATCAATGACCCATGCCTTCACGCAGAACATAGGTATGTTGCATCGCCGTCAGCGTCCCCAATTAATGAGACCGACCAACAAACGAAACTCTCACCGGATCTTTTCCGGTAGGTTGCAGTAGAATGGCATGTGCCTTCACACAGCTCGGATTGGATATAATGATGAATCAGTTCAAGCCACTAGCACCCAATGTCGAATGAGCAGCTGCTGCTCAGGCTTAACAGACCACACAACAGCCGTTCATTCCTTTTTGGCAACGTACCATCCATGGATCCTGCAAGGCTTCTTTGGCACTGCAACGCGTCGCTTCGCCAGAGAGCATCTGCAGAGCCAATGCACGGGCTCCAGAGACAGGACCCCTCTTCCACCGTTTCTCGCTGAGCAGATCCTGAGCCTTGACGGAGACATCACTTTGCTCCTCCATCTCTGGGTGAAGATACTTCTCTCCGAAAACCATGGCAATGAACACCACACCCATGCTGTAGATATCGCACTTCTCAGTGTAACGACGTTGCTGCACCTCAGGCGCCAAGTAAGGTTTTGTCCCTGCATATTGCGTCATAGGATGCTTGGGATCAAAGTCGCACGCCAAGTTGAAATCGGCCAGTTTTCACTTGTTCTGCCCTGACAGCAGCACATTTTCAGGCTTTACATCTCGATGTGCGACCTTGTTTTCGTGAAGGAAATCCAAGGCTGTCAGAAGATGCTGAAGACAATCAGCAATCTCAAACTGGTTTGGTGGACAATAAACTGTCTTCCCTGCGCAGGCTTCGAAATTCGTCTGAAGAAAGTCATACAGGGTGCCAGAGGTGCAGAGTTCCAGCATGATGTCAAGCACACCTTGCTCGGAATAGACCTCATGGAGGCACACAATGTGCTCATGACCATTGAACCTTTGCAAAAGTCGGACTTCATCTTCACACAGCGGATCTTTGTCGGTGTCAATGTGTTTCCAAGCAAATCGTTTCTTGCTTCCATTCTTCTGTACTTCCTTCACGGTTCCAAACTTCCCAGCTCCAAGGCTTCGGATGACAGTGTAGTTTTCCGCGACCTCCTTGGAACTAGCACTGCATTCAGAAATTTCGCTTGAAGTTGGCATGGCGAAAATATGGCAGGATGTTTGAAACGCTTTTCCACTCAACTGATATTTGGGCTTGTACCGAATATGTTCTTGCTGGGTCAACATACTATGGCGGCCTATGGCGTTCAGAATGCGTTCAGGTATCTTCACGCATTACGTGCTGTAGGTATATGTATGTATATGTGTACGTGTGTCCCTTAGATCTGGCCATACACTGCACAACGAATGCCTCAAAATCGGGCTTCTGGACACCAAAAACTGGGAAAAGTCCCGTGGAAAACAAAAACTGCAAGCGGCATTTACTGTAAGGGCTTTTTTCCACCAACCAGTCCGAGGGGAAGCTTCAACCAAGATGATTCCTATGTGACAGCTGAGGCCGGCTGAGGACTTGCCATTCGGCAAAAACAACTAGACTAAAGTAAACAAACCCGGTTTCATGTTGACCTGCCGAACTGTGACCGCCGCAGAATGCATCACCACAGGTAACGATTGCACCTTCATGACACCACAAGGCAAAGGCACCTAATGTTGCGGCCAGCTGTGGTTGAAGTGCCAAAGCTGTGAGGCACTCTCCGTCCTCTATCTCCGCTTCTTCTAAGGTCTTCGCAGGATCGGCTAGGACTCGATTCTTGGCAGTGATAAGTCTGAGGTACGTTTTCCCAAAGGCTCGTTCGGCCTTTGTCCTCACATCTTGAACCGTGAAAGAAGGCGGAAGTGTGACAAGTTCAGCATGCCCATTCGGCAAAGACGCATTTATAATATGTCAAGCATCGAGCTGAGACGTCCTCTGATGATGTTTTGAAGAGTCGTCAAGATCGGACTCTTGACGACTCTTCAAAACCTCAGCAGCAACAAGTCTCTACTTCACACTTGAGCCAAACAGTATACAGATTGGACAGAACGATTTGAACAAACTAATCAAATTACTGAGCTGATTCTCAGTTTCCGGTTGATATATGTTTGAATGGCATAACTAGACTAAATGGTTTACTTAGACCATCATTCCCGCAGGGTACCGTCCGCAAACTCCTCAACGGAGCGATTCACACCCTGCAATCTCAAGGCCTTGTCCAAGGCCTCGCTCGTTCTTGGGCAAATCGCAGCGGTTGGTCGTTTTTTGTTGCCGCATGTTTATATCCTCAAAATATATTTTCACAAAAAAAAAAAAACTAAAAGTAAATTGCTAGTATGTTTCCTCAAAGTAAATTTTCTAAAAAGTGCATCCTCAAATTAGAAAATCATAGTGTTTACACACAAATAGATCATGGTTAGATGTTTGTCCATGATTCCCACGATCGAATTTCCGTTGCTATGCTAGTTGACTGAAGGGTGGTTGCAAACTTGTTGTCACCCCCCACAAATTCGGAGTGTTAGCACCTCATCACGTTCACGCATGGTGGAACTAAGCAAAGTCCTGGCAATAACAAGCTTTTTCCAGCTGCATTGAAACAAGCTAAAGATAGGTCGAGATTGGGTAGAAATGCTAGTAACATTCTACACCCAAAAATAAATGATATATATCGATATCAAGTTTCGAATGAGCACAGCTAGTGTTTACATGTGCTGACTCTGTTTTCTGTCTGTCTCTCTGTCTATAAGTTGTACTAAGCATGATTTACGGAAACAAAATGAGTAGGGATGACACATTGATGAAGCATGATGAAGCCATTTATGTCCTCACTCCTAGAAACTACCGCGACGTCCATGGTGAAGTCCTCATTGCCTTGAGATCTGATTGTTCCCGTGCCTTTGCCGGAGATCCAGCCACATGAGGGTGACTTCAGGTAGATCCACTGGATGTCATCCATGCAAAGACGAGTACGGACCAACACAAGTAAGGAAAAACACAAAAGTGTAAATGAATAAATGAGATTTATATATCCATGGAAAAATGTATATCTTAGAAACAAGGTAGAAGGCATAATGTACAATAATCAATAATAATTAATATTTTTGATTGCCCAACTTTCCTCATGATCCAAGCTTTCTTTAGGATCGCCTCTTGGAGCAGAAAGGGCTCCAAATTCCAACTTGAAAACCGGCAGGTGGGAGGTCACTTAGCTCGCAACCTCTGCTTCGGCCAAACGTCCTTCTCCGCTGTTTTTAGCAGCCTGACGGCCATTTGGGGCAAATTAGGGAATGTGAACATCACATTGAAATGAACCGAAGCCTAAGCGACCTTACAAACATGTAAAATTCGATAGAAGTCTACCGTCGAAATATGAAAAATGAACGATATGACTCGACTTCATCTGAATCAACTTGTTGAATGACCAAACGCACCCGAATAAACATCCCTTTGCATCGATGCCGCAAAAACAAACACTTTTGCCGTGAGTGGACACCCAAGATTTAGGATTCTGGGATTCCCAAGAATCCCTAGTCCCTAGTAAGATCCAGAAAGGGTACATCGCGGCGGGGTAGGATAAATGAGGATTATCAAATCAGCACGGAATCTGTGATCCTCCAGCCGGTTCTTTGTGTAATTTCATGCTCATATATTCATCGCCCCAACCCACCCATCATCTCCCATGATCTCCCGTGCCCATCAACCAGTCGTGACTTCGGCCTCTAACTTCCTAATCCTGTGCCGCTCCACTTCCAACTTGGCGGTCAGGTCCAGGATCTCTTCACGGGCGCGAAGGAGCCTGATTGCTGAGAGCCTCACCCTGGAAAACACTAAACGGATTCACTTCAACATGAGCCTGGTATCATCTTATCATGCGTGATATTGTTATTGTATATAATGCCCCAAAAAAAACGCCTCAAACACATGTCAGATCATCTTTCCATATGTTTATGACGTTCAACCTTCCCTACAGTTTTTGTCAAACTGGGTGGTTCCAGATGGCCATATGGCTGCTCCTAGCCCTTCTGCAAGGGTCTGGGCACCACTACTCTGCCCTGTTCTTGGCACGATCATTCTCAACTTGGCCTGGGCGAGATGAAGACGCAAAACAATCTGCAAAAGTTGATGGTGGTGTTGTTTAAACTGGCAACTTGAAACACTTTGATCATCACTTACATCACCTTACGATTGGCCACATCGCAAGTCTTGAATTCCATGTTCAATCGTCCTAAGGGTAAAGATTCATCATCTTCATTGTTGCATCACCTTGTAAGTCACAACCTGCGATCGGAGCCGATCGGAGCCCGTACATATCTTGTATTGCTCCACTTCCACGGATGCCAAGCGTCGTTCCACCTGATTGGCTCCAAGTTCCAAGTTGTCTTCTAAATGGCAATCCCGTTGGCTCATCATATCCGCACTCATCAAATAAAATGATGTCTCATTATCTACTCAAGGTATTCCGCATTAGTTTTACATGACTTCCTTTCATGAATCATGAGATTCCCTTCTGACCTCTGCCAGTGCATCTTCGGCTTCCAGTCGGAGGCGTTGTTCCACCTTCCGGTGGTTTGGTATAACATGGGGAATCGCACCCATGTAACTTTTCGAGTGGTTTGGGAATGGTTTTAATCAGTTTCAGATTTTTATCCAATCAATCCAGGTGTCAAAAGAAGTGGGCAAGGTTTTTTTCAGGAACGTCCTACCACCTGCATGTTCCGTTTGGAATGGCCGTGGTTGGGTGTTAGATCAGAATCCGAAACAACCCATAAGCCATAAACAGTGTCCCGTAAAGCTTTCAGATCTCCTTTTCAACTTCCTGGTGGTCACTACCCCGTGACCTGGATCTCGTCTTGCAGATGTATCAAACCTTGGGCCGTGGCGTGGTGCTTTCCTTTCTTGGGGGAAGATACCCATAGGACAACAACATCCGGGGCTTGCCTAACAGAAACCCAGGTCCAATGAAGTTTGTCAGGGACCTAAGTTCGAGGTATCCATTCTCATGTTTCTCCTCGGCATCATTAAGAATTAAGAATGATCCTTAGTTAAGCTCGTGTGTAAATATTCAAATATAAAGTGAAATCAAAAGTGTCCAGAACAAACAGAGCCGCTGGCTGCTGAAAAACACTGTCACTTTTGTTTGCCTTTGCGGAAAGCGAATGACTACCCAAAGGCCCTTCAGAATTTGAATCCTTCAGATCCATACCAGCCATGCCAGGTTCATCAATTTCAAGGGCATGGTAGATTCAGATTTCAGATGCTTGACCATCTGCGAGACCATTGATGCTCTTGAGGTCAAGTTGAAAGTTGCCGGATTGCTGGGTGAAGTTGCTGGCGATCTGAATAGCTAAAATTTCAATTTCAGATGGATCAAGTGGTGGTGCTTCAGGATCTGGACGGCCACGTCGATATGCACTGAACTTGTTGAAGGGAGCCTCAAATGAGCTTTGCTTCACAGGAACCCAACGCACTTGGTACGAAGATCCAGATTCGGCACCTTTCAACTTGAGCAGCAAGGTGTATTCACGCCCGTCCTGTCCAAAGGTCAGTCATTTAGTCATTCAGAACTTGGATAAATTTTCTAACCCGTCTTCACTGAGCACGACTGAGGTGGTATACCCAGTATTTCCACACAGATGCAACAAAAATATGTCAGAAAGATTCAGAAAGTATAGCAAAACCCAAACACTCAATGTATGGTATAGTAGTTCGTTTCTTTCTCATCTTGCGGGGGAAACTTTTTTAGAAGTGGTTCTACCATAGGAAACCATCCTGAAGTAGATAGATATCCTCCGAATTCATCCAAATTCAATTTTTGAGATTCACTTTAAGTCTTGAGGATACGAATCAATTCCAGGTTCTATCTACTTTAGACAAGTAGCCAGGAAACTTTCCTGTATTTTAATAGTCGCTATTAAGAAATTTACACCTCATGGAATCAGCTCTCAAAACCTACAATGTACCTAATGTATTTCACATGTTTTTGTTTGACATTGACCTCCTACTCCGTGTCTCTCTTTCCTCTCAACAAACGATACAAAACTTAATAGATACTAATAAGATTTTCTTTGGTTTTGGAGATTGTGGTTTTGGGGGGGGGTACCTCCTTGGAGGGGTACCCCCTTAGAACAGCCATGAACTTGAGGACCAAGGTAAGGTATCTGCCATGGTCTCATCTGTCTCAACCCCCCATCCGGTCCGTATCAGAGATCTCAAGCTGAAGTCCATGCAGGTTGGACTCCTTGACATCAAGGTATTTCACCTCAACAGCCAAGTTGGATGTGGTTCCGACCCATCTGAAAACTATTATTCAAATTGGATCATCTCCACAGGTAGGGGTAGAAAATGATAACAATGAAAAATATTTGAAACCGCCGCCCGGTGAACGGTTGTTTGTCAGATGGCTTTTGTTTAAATTTGTTCTCAAATCAATGGCAACTCAACAACTTAAACAATCTCAGTAAAACGTTCAGTAAGAAAAATATGAAAAACAGCATTATATAAGCATTATGCAACCGTTGATTGATCCTCGGATTGGAGAAAAGAACAGGCAGCACAAAGATTGCAGCCCCTTTGTATGAGCACATGTGGTAGAAATGTAGGTGAAGCAAGAAAACAGGTGCCACCCCATGAAATCTGCAAAAGTTCCTTTCAAAGAACCTAGCAGTGATCAAAAAACGTGTTAGTGGCTCTGGTCCATAAATCGTTCGATTTTGTTGTTGTTGTTGTTGTTGTTGTTGTTGTGGTTGTCGTCGTCGTCGTTGTTACTGTTGCGACTCCTGTCATCGTGGTTGACAGTGGCAGCTGTTTCAGCTGTTGTTGATGTTGTCTGCATCTTCGCCTTGTTTCTCCATTCTGCCAGCAGAGGCTTTAGAAATACAACTCCAATGACGAACCACAAAGGCTATTAGTTGATTGGGTGAACATATTTCGTCCAAGGTAGCCTGAGATTGAATATATGAGTATCTTATCTGGTTTGGGTTGAACATTCATTTTTTGAAACGAAAAACTTGTGCTGCTTCATTGTGCCAGGTTCACATCCAGATTCATGCCAGCAAATCCTGCACTTAGCTTGGAAGGATCCAAAGTGCCAGTAAACCTGAAACAGGCTGGTAGTTGCAGAACTGGTACTCACTGGATGTGTTTTTGGTTCTTCTTCCAGGTTGGTGGTTAGCAAAGAATCCACCCAATTGGTAGTATCTACCCCTGTTTTTTGCCAAGTATATTGCCTTTTGGGTGGTTACATACCTGCCACGCTACCAGAACCAAAGCAAAACCTCCGCACAACCCACCAGTCAATGGTATACTATATAACTGAGTTGCTGGTATGATTTGCAATACCTTACACTTTGGTTGAAAAAGGCCATGTCTTGCCAACATTTGCCAAAACAGTACCTGCTTCAGCCTACACTACCTGGCATACATGGATATTTCATGATTCAGTGAGTTTGTCTCCACTCAAGAAGGTATATAATACTTTGCACCGTTGCGTGTGCACGATACATAAACTTTCAAAAACCTACGAGTACACAATATTGGCATGACGGGGCAAGGCCCTACTGATTTATGTTGGCACACGCGCGCCATGAGGGGAAGTTCAAACACTGGCACAGGCCAACAACTACAGCATCAGGGTGCGAACACCCAACCATTGAAATCTGGACCATCAAATCTTATCACCTGAACCCACCTACCAAAAGACATAGATCTGCACCAGCCAATTCACCCTAACCCATGAGCGCCCATCTCACCCAGCACCATCTGATCCGATGCCTGGCTCCACAGCAACCCTCCTTTTCCCACGGCAGAAGTTGGGCTGTTGACACACCACCACGCACTTGATCCGTGATGGCCCGCCATTTGCCAAAGTGCCACGTCTTAGGCCTCTCCGCAAAAATCCGGTTGGGATACCCTATATGGCTTGAAAGAACTGACGACAAGAGTGTATATTATAGTGGATGGTAGTGACGTGCCAGTGGATGATGTGGTGACCCTAGTTCTGAATACGTGCACCTGTCGTTTAGATAATAATCTCAGTATATTCACTACAAAGATCGTTGGTGTGTCTTATAATGAGGGAACCACAAAGTCCCCTGGAAGTGCTGCATGGCAAGAGCTATGCAGTCCAAACTATCGAATGAAACTTGAAGGGACCAAAACATGGTTGACAAATGCCAAAAACACCGCTGAATCAATATCACACCGATAACATGAGTGTGTGGACCTAAATTAGGAATCCTTCATTCCAAAAAAGTGGTCTGAGTACTACCAAAATGAACAAGTTCGATGCTAGTTTGTACGGTATCCCGATTTTTCTGAGTGAAAGATAGGAACCCTGCATAATTCGTAATCCCCCGTTCCTTTTGTTGTCAATCTATTATTCCAAGTGACCCTCCAAGCAAAGGCACCGTGGTAAACGACCGAGTCTCCGTGAAGACCACAGATGCAGCGGAGACGGCAGCTACGCTGGCCGCAAGGGTGGCGAATTGGCGAGTCTTGTAGCGGAGAAGATGCTGCATGGCGGGGGCGGCCGGGGGCACACGCCGAAAAGGAGAAATGACTCTGCATGTGCCACTTGAGATTTTTGCACAAGATGTTCCACACTTTGCCAGTCTCGAACGGTGCTGCTCACTCGTGATGAATGCTACAAGTTGTGATTGCACATGTGCACTTATGTGTTGCGAGAAGTGGCAACCCCTCCAGTGGCACTCTGGCCACACCCTGGATGACCACAAGGATCCTCCAGGTGAGTACTGATAAGCCATGGAAAGTCTACCAAAAATCAGTTTGAAATATCAAGTGTTGTCTTTTAGGGTTTGTCCATGTTTGTCCTATCATCCAGCAAGGACCTGGGGCACCCAGCAACGTCTTTCACGCGCGAGATCCTTTTACGGCTAGGATTTGGTGGCATCAACACATTGACACTGCAATACATCCACGATCAGTACCACTTGAAGGTCAGCCGTGCAAATTGAAGTTGGTAATGTTGAAAAAAAACCTTGCGAACTATTTTTTGCAGAATATAAGAATGCTAATTCCTTAATGTGACCATTGACTCACCAACTGGATCACCAACCTTTAGCCTTGACTGCCATCTGAATCGTCCTCCTCAAGACGTGCACGCTCCTTTGGCCATGCCACTGTTTCGAGGTGATGCCTGGAAGGGGTCAATACACCACACCTTAAGTCAGTATTTGCCACATCTCTGCACATGGCATTCACCAAATTAAATCGTTGGCAAGTTCACCTTCGGCAATTTCACTGCCAATGCCAGCAGGGTATCAGAAATAATTTGTCATAATTTTGATGTACCTTCAATGAATCGCTCCCGGATTCCCAATGCTAGATGGATGATTTGGAGGTACCACCACTTCAACAAAACACATCAAAATACAACGTACAGTCAGTGACCAGCAACTAATGAAGGAGATGAATCTACATATATATCTTTATCTGCTTGGTGAAAATGATGTTGGATTCTTACGTCTTAAGTAAATTTTGGCCCTGGAAGCTTACTTAGGTCACTGGGGGGCCGTTGCGGCCTCAAACTCGCCACACCAAAAAAGGTTTAGCATACAAAAATGCCGATGTTTAAGATAGATGTTTGGTGAACTAACATATCCCACCTGGGGAAAAGGAAAATCATCTTCAAAATTGACTTTTCTGGGGATATGTTAGTTTCCAGGAGGGTAGATGTTTGATGAACTTTAGCAGGCTCCTCACCAACTCCATTCTTTTCTTGCTTCTGGCCACCGAAAAAGCAACGAAAAAAAATCATAAAAAAACTGTAGCTGCATGGATGTGGCTACAAGCTCTTGGGGAAGACATTCACCGACAAAGGAAGCGATTTAGGCAACACACGTAACCAGTCAAGAATATCAAGACTGAAGTCAAACCACAAAACTTCTTGGATGTCTTTGAGTCCGTGTCTGGAGGACCAAGTGTACCTTCCCCTTTGGGGAACAGCTGGGCTTGGATATCTGCATGCCAGTGTCAGCATCTCTGCCCAAGACAAATTTGTAATTACAAAATAATTAGGTGAATTGTGGTTGTCTGTATGGGCGAGCTAACTCACGGTCGGAAAGGGCTTGAGCAGCTGACACGGATGCTAATTGTGTTCAGCACTGGCCATACATTCGCAGTGTGGCAGACCATCAAAATGATTGAAAAATATTGCATTCCATTTGAATATCTACTACACAATATAGATTCTAGATGCCTTCCTCCAAAGCAAGACCCAAAAGATTGGGGTCAAAACCGTGAATCTAGCCGAGCCTGCTACAAATTTTCCAAGCTAGAAATTTTGGAGAATTTCTGCGTTGACCATCACTTGCACTAGACGCGCTGATTAAAAGTAGTTTGCCCAAATCGAATGTGGTAGGCACTCCAAACTTTAGGTCAACACACACTTGCGTTGGGCTGCAAAATCATAGCTGGCTATCCCCCCCAAAAAAAAGGCGCACTCAAATCTCAAACATACAAGAACTGTATACGACTGTACCTAACTTGAAAACACTATGGGTCTGGACCAACATTGGATCAACAAGATTGGACGATGCTCCTTTTTGGGAAGCCCAGTAAACGCAGCTTCCTGCGCCAATCCCTCACTCCGCAGTGGGTGGTTAAAAGACAAGGCCTCGACCTGGGTAAAGCTGGATAAAAGAAAGGAAAACGATTGCTAGGCACAACTGGCAACCTGTTGGAAGCATGACAGTGTATCAATGAATATATGTTACATTTACATATGTATATATGTATATATATATATGTGTGTAAATATATATATATATCAAGATACACGGTACAACATGATACATGGAAAAAAAAACGTATTCATTCCATGGTAAATATGCATATAGCTAACTATTCTTATAGTTATTGTTATGATGGAACTGTATGGATGTTTGCGAAAATAGTGGTACCCCAAATCATCCATTTTAAGAGGGTTTTCCATTATAAACCATCCATTTTGGGGTGTTTCCCTATTTTTGGAAACACCCGTATCTACATCATCATTACGGCACAGAAATGTGATACAAAAGGATGCCTCCCAAGGGGCCTCCTGAGCGCTCATCCCAGCGACATGGAGATGGCATAATTTGCAAACGTCCCCTGGATGTTTGAGGCTGGTGGGCCCATGTGCAATAGTGAATGATGGTGGATGTTCATTGATATGCAGTGCCATCTTGGATGAGGGTATGGGTGTTTCCAAAAATAAGGGTACCCCAAAATGGATGGTTTATACTGGAAAACCCTGTTAAAATGGATGATTTGGGGGTACCACTATTTTCGGAAACATCCGTATGGAATTTGTTAGTTGCAGTGAACCATATGAAGCGTGAATCCATTCTTTGGCCGATCATGGCAATAGCATGCACTAGCCAACCCCTGCTATGATCTTGCTTGTCAAAAGGATCATGACGAGATGGTTGGAGAACAGGACTGATTGCATATGTCTGTCTCGCGAGCTTTGACTTCAGAGAAATTCCTCAAAATGCTGACCATGCTGCAATCATCTTCATCATTGAAGTGTCCGAGGAAACTGGTATGCGTACTACAGTGTACTACCATGAAAGGTAACAACCTGCTAGTGAAGTCTATGCCTTGGAAATACTTTGGTGGCATGCAACATGCACCAGTCGTAAATCTGATGAGTAACTACATCGTAATTTAGGAACTTCATTCAAATTCTGTTTCTATCCCACCAAGTTGTCCATGTTTGCATCACCTTTTTTGATTAAACTCAAAAAAACACACTTTCCTAAACGATCCTTCCTTTAAGATAAGGATCTCAGAAGCGCAGTTTGACATGCGGATGTCGGGAAGTTTACAGTCCATCAGCCTGGCCAAGGTCGTGATGGGATACCCCAAAATGATGCTTTTGGAAAGGTAACTCCCTTTGAACATGGCCATTTTTTGGTATCTATGTTACACTATGTTTGATGTTTGTGTGGTGTAATGTTCCCAAAGAGAAGAACCACTAAGTCACTATGTTGACCTTCAGGTGATGAAATAAATCACGAAACAATGTAATTATCCATTAATTAATATCAAATTATCCATTAAGGCGCTCAAAAATGGTGCAGTTCAACTCTGGTTACATGACTCTTGCTTGGTGTTTCCAACAACTTCATCACATGCTCCCACAACTTTGCTTCACACCACAACATTGGCAGCTGTGAAGCATTCCGTGGCAAAGACACCTGTGATTTGGTAATATTTGACTTCGCGTGCCCACCTGGGCGAATTTTGTGAGGATAACATGGCTCAAAACTGATGGGACATCAAGAGAATTCTGGGCGAACTGTCATTAATACATACGACGTCTATGCATAACTTCGGACCATTGTGCAAGACCTCCAGACCAAAGCCTCTTATTCACTTCCAATGTTTTTCAAATATCTTGGAAAAATATGACTCTCCTTGTTGAAAGACAGCCCTTTGCCAAGAAAAGTGTCTTTCACATCGCCAGGTCAGTGCTCAGGTGGATGGCAATCATCTCCACGGAGAAGTTTTTGCAACATGGATATGATTATTGGTCTTTGCTTAGGCTCTGGACAGGGGCAAAAACATGCAAGTAAATTAGACATACTGTACTATTGGACACCTTTATACCACAAATTCACACTGTACCGAAGCATTTCCTACATTGAGAAACTGCTTAGGGTTCCACATTGGCGAGGTATCCAGCATCTTCGGTCACAAAAGCCTCAGCTGCTGGGGACCAAGCAAGAAATGAGAATTCACCATCATTGAATCATTGAAGAACATCGAACATGGCGAGAAGTTGAAAAGGTCATGATGATGATGATGATGATGATGATGATGATGATGATGATGATGATGATGATGATGATGATGATGATGATGATGATGATGATGATGATTCTGATGACGATGACGATGACGATGATGATGATGATGATGATGATGATGATGATGATGATGATGATGATGAT
>DF240461.1:48248-82943 GCA_000507305.1 Breviolum minutum Mf 1.05b.01 | reverse complement strand
GATGATGATGATGATGATGATGATGATGATGATGATGATGATGATGATGATGATGATGATGATGATGATGATGATGATGATGATGATTCTGATGACGATGACGATGACGATGATGATGATGATGATGATGATGATGATGATGATGATGATGATGATGATGATGATGACGATGATGATGATGATGATGACGATGATGATGGTGATGCGGAAGTGTTGCCAGATGTATCAGACCTTGATAATCAAAAACCGGTGCACTTCGGCTCGACCAGCAGACGGATTCCTGGCCCAAGGCCATGCAAGAGTCGTTTCGATGGGAAATTCCATCAACGACCCAACCCACAAATGATCTTTCCTAACATCGAAGTACCTATCCTATCGATATCCACCTATGTACCGATCCACCAATCTCTCCGTCTATTGATCTATCTATCTATCTATCCATCTAACCACCCATCATCCATCCATCCATCTATCCTACCTGTCTGTCTGTCTATCTACCTATCTGTCTTTCTGTGTATCTATCTGCGTCTGTCTCTATAATATGTCTATACAAATATATATATATATATATATATATGATATCTGATAATCTGTTTATCTGTCTATCTACCTATCTATTTATCTACCCAACCATCTATTCATCCATCCGTCTACTCAACTCTATGATCTACATGGCTTAAGTCCCGGCAAGATAAACGCAATGATTCGCCATGATTTGCAGACTCACCATCAACAAAGTTTGGGGAGAACATGCATCTACAACCATGGCATTTGGCAGTTGCTCCTAAGACTTCTTCAGGTTGGGATACCTACAGTAAATCATCCTGGGATCTGCCTACGTGACTCAGCGTCTGTATAAATGCTAGGTATTATGGGTTTCCAGGTCAACATGGTCAATCACCTACCAATTTTACAGAATATCCCAGGAGCAATCCCAGCATTCACCATACCAATCATCCTGCAGGCCTTCGCTTGCTGTGCTTGGTGGGCACTAATCCCAAACTCTTCAGAAATTCTCTCTCCTGCAGAGTCGACCCACAGCCCACAGCCCCACAAGTAACATGTCAGTCAGAGCCAAAGTAAAAAAAAAACAAAAATTCAACAGCTGGGAAGTGAATCGATGTGAATAGTATTCATCAATATGAGAGATATCTAAACAAATAAATTCAATAAACATATCTTCATGAACCATCATCTTTCACCAAAACTCTCATAGTCATCGCCAAGGCCCACACCTTGACCATAGCTCTATGCAACAAGGCTTCCTGTCGAGTGGTGTTTTCGAACGATGGGTCTGGTGGTAAAGTAACAGTCACCTTGGAATGCAAAAAAACACGTAAATATTGAATATCATATGAATCATATGAAGATTAAATTCATATGTTCAATCTGCATTTATATCATGAATGAGTAGTGTGTGGCAGATATTTTGGAATATTCAAGATTCTTTGAATATTATGTGGGTATCATTGAATGCTCACACTGACCTGCACCGTGATTGTCTTGACTTCATTGTCTCCGTTCACTAATACTTCGCACCAATCCATAAGCAAAATCCCCTTAAAGCCTTAAAATCTGGAGCAAAAGTCCTCAGGCCATATCATCTATCATTATCTATCCGTCTTTCCAGCTACCATCTCCATCCTTCTCAACCCATCTGGCCCCACCTCTTCCTGACGTTTGTGCCAACGTTCCATCATAATGCGCTTCAACCTGGCTTCATGAGCTTCCTGTCGCTCACAGCGGCCACGCTCCTTGGAGACAATGTTTAAAAAATACTGGATGGTTCTTGATGTTAAGCTCGTACATACACACCAACAAAGCAAAAACATGAATCTATGATAGTACAAACGTGTTGATATGCTTATGCTTACTGTACATGTTCACAGCTTTGTGTGTCCTTATGTGTGTCCATTTTAAATCCGTCTGTCAAAGTTTGACAGAATCTTAGCTCGTCTTTTTTGTGAGTCACAATGCAGTTCATAGATCTTGTCAGTCTATGCAGCTGCCCGGCCAAGCACGCTGTGGCTTACCAAACTACAGGTTAGATCAACTACCAAAACATGTTGCCGGCCAGTATTCCTTCCATTGCAGGTGTAGCAAAAAATTTTCAAACCATACAGCCATACGGCATACCAACTCTTAAAATGTGTCAGGCCATACGTGTTCCTAGAAAAATTCGGAGCTATAGCCACGTGATACCCACCTTATCCAATCCAAGCCCCATGTGTTTTGTTTCATATCAAGGTACATCCTCTTCCAAGGCTTTCTGCAGAGTAGCTTGAACTCTTCGCCTTTAGAAGCTCCGCAACTGAAGATTTTCATGTCAGATTCGCAGGAGAGTTTTAGCGTCACAAAAATCCCACAGAGGGTGTCTCAATCTATGAACTACTAAAGGTCATGGTCATGTCCAAACATAATGTTTGCAAACCCCATACAATATGTGAATATTTTGCAACATACATAACATAAATGTATAAATGTGCATTTCATTAACGTTTCCGATGCAGTAGCACGTTGATGTTGTCATGTTCACCATGTCTTGCAGAAGTCAAATCCTGAAACCAACGATGGCCACCTCCGAAGGCGGATGCGCTTCCGACAGCGTTCCACTGGATCTGGCAGGACCTCCTCCTGAAAGTTTCATGGCAACGGGATCAATGGATCCACAGAATGTTTGACCTGAACTTTGCAAACTTGACCATATGATTCAATGACCGACATCTGTGTAAGTGTTACATAATCAGCTGATTTATTATTTTACCAATCTTACAAGCATGTGTTCTACTTAGTCTAATGTATTCTAGTCTTCTAGCTACATAGGTATTCAACATAAACATGATTCAATATGTACAGACTGGAACCCCGATTACAGGATATAATCCATGAAGGCTTCATGAAACAAAATCCTCGAATCGAAAACGCTGGCCTCCCCCACCTGGTGGGAAACCAGAAGCTTCTCCAAGCTTGACCTCGGTCCAGTGAAAAAGGCATTCTTAGATCCATGCTACTTGATCCTCAAAATGCTACGGGACAACAGTATACAAATATATTGGTACTTAGCAGTTGAGTGGTAAACAACTGGAGGTGCCGAAAGAAAATAGGCATGATCATGAGATGTTTTCCCCATATGTCAGGCAATTCACACTCTACTTGCTCCGAAGCCGAGGCACTTTTCAAGCGAACCTCTTGGCACCTCGGAAGTCGATACCTCGCCATGACTTTGGCCAAGCTCCATGGGGACAGTAGCTCACTAAAATGGGGAACTTAAAACTTGGCAAGATTCTCTATGAAAATGCCTGTCTTCTAAATTTCCCCCTGATTTTTTTCGAAAAAATTGTGGGGTGACATCATGATGGTGCACTACAGTTATGTTTGTACATATCTGTGCTTGAAAAAGCTACAGTATATAAACATGACAGCTATCAGCATGACCCGCATTATTTAAAAAAAACAGATTTTTGTGGCCCAATGTGTTGCTGGCCAACGTACCTCCGAGCCAAATGACTTCAGCGGAAGGCGTAAAAGGAAACAAAAAAAAAGTAGGTGTCTGCGAATTATATGCGCTGCTGATGTCTTTGGTTTTCACGTCTCACTGCCTGAAAATATCTTTCAAGATTCCAGCTCAAATGGGTTCAAATGGGACCAAAGCATTAAACAAGTGTGGTTTGCACATCCAACCAAAAAAAAACACATATTGCCCCTAATGTTGCAGCCTAAACCTGAACATCCACTGGACCGTATTTTTTGTATCTTCCCAAAGGCCCATGCCTGGCTCCTCGTTCATCTTCCAAGCCTCACCCACTGACCCACCCAACGAAGAGATTGGGAAAACTGCCATTCCCGAGTCAACTGTCACAGAGAAACACGGCATATAGCGGCCATCTTTTCTAACTGGTCCCCAGCCATTCTGTGCTGGGTGGTCTTTGGAGATGGAATGCCCTTTTTTGTCGGGCTTTTTTCCAAAAGGCATCCAAATTTGTGGGCTGTGCTGCGACATTGAAAACCCACCAGCTTGTGGACAGCTTGAGGTTCCGGCTGTGTGCAAGACGGAGCCGGAGCTCCCTGAATGTTGGTTGAGGTGGGTGTCTCAAAAGACTTTTTCTAGTCGAACCGCTAAACCACTTCATTTTCATTTACTCGGGCCCTCTACAATCTGAAATGCGCTGTACCTCCGCTGTCTGTCCACAAGGGGGTGGTCACAAAATTCTCACCTGTCATCGCTTGACATCTTTCAATCCTCCGACTCTTCTGCATCATCGTCATCGTCATCACCGCCAGCGCTTGCATCTGCCGCCTTTTTAGCTTCCTCCGCCTTGGCGTCGTCCTCCTGCAAGTCAGTCTTATCATTTTTTGATATGTTGTGTCGATTTGATTTTTCATTTTTTAATAGATCTGTGTCAGATTGGGGAGACACGTCAGGAATAGAGGCAATCCGTCCTGCCAAATTTACCTGCATTGTTTCTGTCAATCCCTTTTGGCGTTAGCCAGTGGGTAAGCATTGCGTGGTTGCCACTCCCGTGCCAGACACATCTACTCTTTAACGCCTGTTTTGAGAGATGGCCCGGGGATGTCAACAAAGTCTGGAAATCTCACATTGTACCATTGCATGCCCAAACCCTGCCCCAACACTGATTCCATGGATCTGATAAATCATGATAAATCTCATTCGTCGTGCTAACTACACATTTGGTCTCTCATTAAAAATCCGCAAAATCAAGAGAAATGGTTGCAGGGAGGGAACCAGAAGGGATCTCTTGGGGGACCTAATTTTGACACCTTGCCACTTCTTCCTTCCCCAGGTCCTCCTTCTTTTTGGCTTTCTCGACCTCACTCAGTGCCTTCCACTTTGCAAGGAACTTGTCTGCCTCGGCGACGTCATCGGTGATGATCACGTTGTCAAAAATGGTGTTGCCCTTCACCTGTTCCAGCGCTGTGTCAGAAACACATAAGGAGAAGCCTCAATTGGCTGATGGATTTGTATCGATTTGTTGGAGTCATTGAGCTGCGAGAATCGTTATGTATATATATATATGCAAAATGCTTTGCTTGCCTACCAAAGAACACCTTGAAACTTGAAAGTATTTGAGAATTGATTTCCATTGATTTCCAGCCATGCTCTTCTTTGATATTTATTAGCGATTGGCAGCACCTGCCACAGGTCAAATCCGATGAAGCCAAAGTCATCGTACTTGTACAGGCTGTCATCATCCTCAAGTGGCTCTCTGGCCCAAACTGCCGGAACCCTTCTCCAGAATTGGCCCAAAATAATGCCACAAATTCAACAAGGTGAAGCGCTGGTGGCCTCTTTTGAAGTCCGCTAGGACAGAGTGGGCCAACATTGTCATCCGATCAATAGTACAAACAACAAACATATTCTTCATGACAATATATTACGTTGATGCGCAAACAATTGCACAATATACCTTGTCACGCCCACACTGGATCACAAACCAGAATGCCAACAAAATTCTTCCTACTAAAGGGGTGAATTCTGTGCATGTTAATATTGCACAGTCCGACACTAACAGGACCATGACTTACTTACCCCTGATCCGCCAGGGGCTTAGGGGAAGCTACTGGCATTACGGCCACCAACACCAAGAGTCCACAAACTCGGGGTTGGCAATCTTCTTGGCCTCCCACACTCCCTTGTAAGCTGGGTTGGAAATTCGCTTCACTGTCCATTCTCCCTTGTACTCAGGGTTGTCGATCATGGGTGCCTCCCATTCACCTGGGGCGACAAGGCTGGGCAAACGGAAACGGCAATGGAAAATCCTCAGACATCCTGGAAAAAGCCATTAGGAAACCAATCGAAATTACTGTTGAGCCTGGATGAAATTGTATACAGTAAAAAAATGTGAAAAACATTTCACCCCTGCCCTATTGGAGATGTTCAATCGTGTGATGATCATGAACGGGGCTCTTAACCTCCATTCTCAAGGGTTGTGGTCAATTCCCTCCTGTTTTGTCTCAAACAGCATGCGACAAACGCCGTATACCCTTGGCTCCGAATCACCATCTTCCTCATCATCCCAATCATCTGGCTTCTTGGCTTTGGCATCCACAATTCGCTTCTCCTCTACCCAGCCGTCTGGCTTCTTGTCTTCTGGGTCATCCATCATGCTATCATCCACCCAATCACTGGGCTTCTTATCCTCCGGGTCCTTGATCTCCTATGTCCGAGATGTTCAGGATCAAGGCACCAATCTTTCTAGAGTACTAAATATACACTGATATACTCAATATACATATGATCATATGTGTATATTCGAGACACACGCGTATAAATTCAAAAGCGACTTCACAAAAATACGACCACGGCAAATTTCAATTGTTTGCAAGCAAAGTGGTCATGGAGTCAAGATCATACCAGTTTTGAATTTTGAATAGCTTTCAACGTTCCATTCCTCAAAGGCTGCCACCACCTGTCCTTGGGGGCCAAAAGCTCCCAATCCTCCTTCAGGGATCCTTCGTAGATCTTCTCACCATCAATCTCTACTTGGGCGGTGTTGTCTGGCTTCAAGATCAAGCGATAGACATGAGAAGTGCCTTCATTTTCTTGCTTGTATGCCAAATCCGACTTCTTCAACACATTCTTCCCCTTGTAGTTGAAGATGAGATGTGTACCTCAGGTTTCAAAAAGTTTGAAATGTGACAGGTCCAAGTCGGAGCTAAATATTATCTATCTACGGTAAGGAAGCTGGGTACATAGCTGCGAACTGACGGTTTCACCCTGCAACAGGATGCAACAGGCCCCTTGAACAAAACCCATAGATCTGGTGAAAGAAATGTGACCCACAAGCTTCTTCCAATATCTCTGAAAGGATCCAAAAGGTGGACCTGGATGTTTCTGCATTGTTTCTGTAATTGCAGCTGAGGATACGTTTGGTGTAGCCACACTTGTCGGGTCCAAACATGATGTTGTACGGCGTAGGATCTCCAAAAGCGGTGGGATCGCTAAGTTTGGGGCCCACCTTGCATGCGGCATACCGAGCTGGAACCCATAATATTTTGTTGCAAAAGACCTGCTCAAGTATCTCAAGTCATCCATCTCTCTGTTCTGTGACGTTTTGTGAGTTTAAGCATATTTAGGTACCCTATACATGTTTCATATTCTCACTCAAAGTTTGTAACCAAATACTTGAAGATAGAGCCAAATAGGTGCTAGACAGCTTGCTAGCAAGGATTTAGAGGGTACCACAAATCACTGCGATGAATCCTCTACCCTCTACCCCAGCACCTTCACGTAGCCACCCCCACATTCGATGTCTTTCTCATACTTGGCTTGGTACTGAATAATCAGTTCCTTTCCAGCATTGCTGAAAGAGTCAAAACCTGCTGAGAGCCCAAAAAAACGCGAGTCCTCTGCTGTTTGGATTCCTTGATCCTCAGATTCATCGTTGTACCATTTGCCAGCGGACAATTTCCAAGTTCCTTGGGTTCCATCACTTTTCTTCCATTCGCTGGAGGTCCAACGACTTTCCCAACCACTGCCGAAGGTCTCGCTAAAGTAAACCTTGCCACTCGCAGTGGCCAAAACTCCAAGGTTCACCAACCAGCGACCCATGGCAAGCAAAGTTAAGGGCGACCGAATGTGACCGACAAGAAGCTCTAGATATCACTAGAGCCACATCATAACAAGGTCGAGTCATATCTTTGAACTACGGTGTTTGCCTTGAAGATGGAAATCATGAGTTTCGTCAGCTACTCAGGGTACAATAGAGTGGGTTTCAAAGTGCATCCAAATTTGAATAGAACGTTGTATGAAGAGAAGTTGCACAAAAAAAAACTCTCTTGCAACCTGAATCACTGTGACACATCACTAATAACAGCAACGTCCAGGCTGATCCTTTCAGCTCAAGGGCGCCATTGAGATCCAAACTCGACTGTAGCTCCGAAAGCTCACGTTGCAGCCTTCGAAGTGCGCCCCTGAAGCGGTTGGGGCACAACAGGCCGACAGTTCTCGTAATCCCCATCTGGATGGCTCTTGGATTCAAGTCTTTGACAAATAGTAATAGGATGCTGGTGCTTCTGACTTTTCTGATGGCCACACATCAAAGACTTGACTTGGCGTGAGGGATGTTCCTCTTCGTTTTAAGGATTCTTCAGATTTATATAAATCTTTCAGCTTTGTGTTGTTGTGTGAAATTGGATTTCCTGAGGTGGGCAAACACCCTGAATCCAACGTACATGAATGGAATTTAGAGCTGGCTCCAACCAAAAGATCGTTTTTCAGCCGCCCTTGTCCTGTCCCACTTCCATGATTATTGGAGGATAAAGGAACATTACCATCCCACTTGGGACTTCAGCATTTTATTTGAATTCATTTATGGATAACGGCTCATGCAGTTGCCTCAGAATAAGAAACCCCATGCTCTTCCCGATCACTGCCCACGCCAAAGCCGCCAAGGAGCTGGGATTTGGACTCCGCTTCCTGATTGCGGTTCAAATGTTTCAATGGGATTAAAAGGTCACCTGAATCCCTTCAGCAAATGCCATGGAACACACATACACGTCATACGATGACATATGTTACTATGCTGCTATCCCAAAGCCTCTAAACAAAAAAACAACTACATTTCCTATCAAAAAGCTAAAGCATTTTCAGAAATTGGAGTCCAAATACTGCCAATTTATCACAGCATCCAAATTCCAACAGGATATCATTTTGATATCATTTTGAAATCATCTTCACAACCCCGGAAAATGCCCCTTCGGCTTTTGAGATAAGATTTTGTTCCTAGCTTCGACCAGCTCAACTTCGCGAGCTCGACAAAGGTCTCCTCAGTGTGGCAGCGCATCTGTAAAGTTCCCAAAATTGGATAAAATTGGTTCAATTCATTCTTGTGAATTTGAATGAACTTTGGACTTTTGGGAGTTTAGATGATTTTGCTGCCCTTATTTTGAGACATGCTATGTTCTGAGTTTGGTTGATAGTTCCTCTAACCAGCTGTTTAGTCGGCTCAGCAGGATCAAGGTTCCAAACAGCGCCAAAAAACGTGGAAGAGAGATTTCAACAATTGGACAAGTTTGGCACCTCAATTGCACCTTCATGTCTCTTTTTCTTGTTTTCTCTCACCTTCTCTATCCCTCTCTCTCTCTCTTTGACATTTCTCTTTCTCTGCATCTTGTCTAGGCATAATGTTTTCCTCTTGTTAAATCAGTAGCCATTAACTCCCAATTCTGGTTCGAAAGATGCTTTGTGATGCTCCCCATCGGCTACCATTTGACCACCGGGAGACTGGAGGCTCTCATTTTTCATGGGGAATCCTTACCGACCATCCCAATTCATCCCAATCTATATCACAAACATGATAAGATTAACAAAACTTCCGTGAAACGAAAACCCAAAACATTCAAGCTAAGTGTCCAAAGTAACTACCAAAAACGCAAGTTTCGTATCCCTCATTCAAGACGACCATATGTCTAATATGTATGTTGGTCAAAGAATGTCAAAGACAATCCGGTGGTCTACCACCTTTTAAACAGCTACTAAATAACTGGCTCCCCGACGTTCTTGTGCTACTCCTCGGTTATGGCAAGGCAATCTCTTGAGACGAGTCCAAGATATTTTTTGGCACCACTTGAATTCAGTTAATAGCTGATGGATTTTCATACCATGTCCTATCTAAATGCCAGCACCGTACAAGTGTAATATGAATACATGTTATGCCATTCTGCACGTAAGAATTGTATATACAGTACACAAACGTCTTGATGCGCCATGGATGCCGTAATTGTTGTTGGCGTCAGTGCTGATGTTGTTTTTACTGTCCACATACATTAAGCATCATTTAGCACCGCCATTGACGCACGGCCACTCAAACCTGGGTGCTGAAAATTATTGGCCGGAAAGTTATGGATTGATGGATGGAATCCAAAAATATCAAGTGCAATATGTCGTCTACAAAGCTGTAGCAGCATGAGAGCGAACAACAAAAATCTGTCATCAATTTGTACCCTGCTTTTGGGCAAGTTTAAAGTATACGTAAATATAGTGTATACTGTCAATATAAATAGACATGCATAGATCTAAGCATCTACAGTACACATCTGTCAGCTTACCTTCCCACCTAGACCGGATTATTCTGAGGGTATCACGTTGCAAATCGGCCTTTAGGCGATGCACTTCCTGGGCAAAGGCAGCCAGGTCCGAGATCCCTTGCGAAAGGTTCATACGCCATACGCTTTGCCAAGAACGCTCGGAACAATGGCTATTTGAGCAGTTTGACCATATTGGTGCTATTTCACACTATGATGAAACTCATCTGAATCTACATAGAAAGTGGCAATGAATCACACCAATTTTTGAGAGCCATCAAATTAACAGGGGTTGTTTTTTCACTTGGAAAGGTCTGTAGGATGGTCCAATGACTGAGGCATCCACAGCTTTTTCCCAGTCGAGACCTGTCAGCTTGAGGTTGCAACTCAGGGTATCCCACGGCTTGCCCCTTGCCCCATCTGGCCCAAGGCATGGTTAATAACGGTCAACTAGAAAATGACATGCTGCCGCCATGTCTACCAACGAGGGGTATCATTACATCATGGTGTGCACAACCTTTCCTTGCAGAATTCCACTCTGAATCTCTCCCTGCAACCTTGATGATGTGTTTCAAAATCGAATCCGCTGGCGCCAATGCCTATTTTGGGAAGGGACCCTTTATCAAATCATCAATCCATATATCAATCCACTTCCTTCATCCCTCCATGGCACCTTCCATCAAGGCTCTTTTGCCATCTTCTAAGGTGGCCAGCTGCTTCTTGCTTTCCCCCAAAAGGAAAGCTGCTTCCCCTTCTGCCCTCGGCCAAGGCTACAGCTTCACCGGAACAATCAGCACACTTACTAGTACCTCTGAAATGATCTTATTTGAGAAGCAACTATTACCACAATCTCGATTTCCTCGCCATATTCGTTCTAGTTCTCATCTGGTAAAACACATGTGCAGCTATACGCTATACACCCCTCTTTCACCGTCTCAACTCTCTCATCTACTGACATCTCAGGCCTGTTTTCCCGAACGGCTTCCAACAGCTTCGCCTGCGAAAAGAAGGCCGGATACGCAACGGTCAGTTGAAAAGAACCGAAATCAAGCACCATTTCCAACGGTCACGCCTTGGGTTGTTGATGTTTTTTTCGCCTTGTTGGCTTGCAAACCTCTCAGGCGAACTCATCTGGGTGAAAAGTGTCTTAGATCAGAGGCCTGCAGGTCTGTGAAACATCTGCCCATACCGGATGGATGTCTAAAGAACCTTCACATGACTGAAGGTAGCATTCAATGTTCAGCACCTGAATCTGAGCCTTGCCAGCATCTTTGGGTTGTTCAGCACTGGCTGGAGCTGCAGAGCAGGAACATGTCAGAAGCCCTGACATTTCCCTTCTCTGCAGCTTCAGCTCGAGGCAAAGATTCAAGTTCCTCGTTGTTGTTGAAGGCCTGTTGGAGGGTCCGTTGATTCCACTCAGCATTTGCGGCCTGTGTCGTCTTGATGTTGGCTTCCAGATGGCTGCATGAGAAGAAATGTTTCCTCCGCTTTCTTCTCCAACTTTTCTTTTTCCATGTTGAAGCTTTCCCTCGGAAGCTTCCAACTCTGCTATACGTCTAACTTGCTGAGACATCACCATCTCCATGTCTTACAAAATGGCAAAGGCGGAGTCTTCTGATGAAAAGATCGAAGAGTCCTTGCAAAGATCAAAGAGTCGAGTCTTGGATCTTGTCATCAGACTCTGTCTTTGCCTTTTGAATCTCCTCAGCAAATGCCATTCATTTGAAGGTGGCCGGGTAGCTTTCGGTCCCTGTAGCATAATAAGGGGGGCCACAAGCAACCTAGCCAAATGACATGGCACTTCTGGCAGAAACACTTAGGCGGAAGTACTAACCAGCACCGGCAAGTCTTGAGCCCCTATGTCACATAGGTTGCCCCCTAGCCCAGGAACCAAAATATCACCTGCATATGTATATGTGGATGGTTCCACAAGAAAAAGGGCCAATGACGACTATATTCCAGTCTTCATCTAAGCGCTGTGGTCACCCATAATTGATCAACTCGGGTTTGACGGAAATCTTGCCACTATTTTGCCCGCTGCCCTTGAGAACCTTGCTCCCAAACAAGCAAAAAATCAAGCGCGGCCTTTGTGTGCACCCGTCAATTTTCATATATCTCGACTGTACCTACAAGTAATAAGATGTAATAAGTAAGTGTAATATATAATATTCTGTTAAAAGCATACAGAATGAATAACCAGTAACTATTTCATGCGAATGATAACCCGGCCAATCCCAGGCCCATCCCACACACCCCAACTGGGACCTCTGCGGTTTGCAAACGCTGTCGGAGTTGCAGCTCAGATTTGCCTGTGTCAAGCCATGGCGGAAGCCCAAAAAAAGCTGTTCAACCACTCAAAATTGATTTTTCCCTCCTGTGTATTTAGATTGAGCAAACCTAGCTACAGTACATCACCTCCTTACATTGAAATGTGTACATCGTCAGCTTGGCTGACCTTGCTATAAATTGACCGGATGGCTATGTCTACAAACCACTTTTGGAGCAATGTAGAAGCAAACTGAGGTAGCTTAAAACTTGCCCAAACCATGCAACACTGACATCATCCAACCATCCATGTGCTCCAACCAACCAGAAGCAGATTGGACCCAAAATCTGAAGCAGGTCGCTACCCAACTCTTGGTCTAAGCCTAAGCCATTTACTGTGACAAGTACTTCGGTTTTCGGGAACTCTCTATTCTCCGGCTTTTTGCGACAATGGTGCATCCATCATGCATCTATTTCAAACGGAACTATGAACTGAAACACGTCTCTTTGTGGTGCCCAACATTTAGGAAACCGCTACCAAGTTTCATGACATATTTATGATTTTGCTGCTGCTGCGTTCCTGCCAAATAAAAAGAGTCAAAACAAGTCCCTTCGTTTGTAATCTGCTGATCCTCCATTAACATCTGCATGTCTTCATTCCAGGCCATCATGTGTGGATTCTTCTAGCAACATGAGGAACTCACCCTCTAAATGGAGACCCAAAAAACATACACATCTTTGGGCCGCAAATGTGTTATTCCCAAAACATTGGGTAGGTACATCATTGAGATAGCACCCCATTCCACTGGTCCACCCCCGGCCTTGCTCTGCTGCCTCCCATTGGAGCTGCGCCTTGGATGTTCTTTTAGGCAATTCCTCTCTTGGGACAAGGGTTTCCAACGAAGTTATATCATATCATATTATGTTCCTAGTTCATAGATGTTCATAGTTGATATTGAAACTTCTTCCCAAATACACACGCCTTCTCAAATTTTGTGGACCAGGGATACCAACAAACAAAGGGAATCTTCGAGTCATACCTGAACGAACCGGGATTGTGTCTAAATGATTTCATTGATTTCCAGGATTCCCTCGAACATCTTCGAAGCAAATCTGCTCCTTTGCGGTCCCGAGTTTTGGACCATGCCATGACCATCCCTTTCTCCCAGGCACACCTTCTCGGCGGACATCTCTCCGAGTCGGCGCACGTTCCTCAGAGTTGTTGTCATGGAGTTTCCGGAACATGGTGGGACAACCAACCGAGAAAAAAGAGAAAATCTGCCGTTTGTTGGGGGTGAGAATGCACACAAACCGTCCATATCCATCCATTTTTGGGGTTAAGGTATGATACATGTGAATCAAATTGAACAAGACATAGCTACCACTGTGATAAACTGAGTCGGCATCTTCTACTACAATAATCAATGTTCATAACTTTCCTATAGAATTCATCACGTCCCTCGTCAAGGAACTTCTGTAGTTCTCCTTCTGTCTGCTCTAGCAAGGATTCCTTCGGCAACCATTCAACCCGGTTCAAGAGATTGAAGTACTGCCACTTAGTTTACCAACATCTTCCATTGTTTCAAGATGCTGTCTATCTTCATATCTCACGAAATAAGCATCATTCACCATCACCTGAAATTCAGAAATGTCCTGAAAGGAATCCTTATAAGGTTCCTTCTCTCGGCTCACGGTTTCAGTTACTACATTTCAATCACGCGAGTTACAGTATATAATTAATAAGTATTAATATTTGCAAGCTCTGGGGAGTCCATCAGGTCTTTTACAGTAAGACCAGATTTCTGGTCATGACGTACTGCAATTCCTGCGCCAATATTGATGCCTTACTGACAACACAGCTGCTTTTTGTCTTTGTTTCATGCCAAGAGCGGTGCTGATCACCAAACTAACTTCATCATCACACTATCAAAATTGGCATGACCCATACAGTATATATTACAATAACTATCAACACCAATTGTGTATACCTTGAGTAGCAAGATTGTGTCTTACCGTTGTGTCGTGTTGAAAGTGCCTCTACAAGCTGGTCACCCCACAGGCCTTCACTTGCGCTCGAACTCGCAAAGAGTCCATCTCCTGCCGTAGCACCGATTCTGCAAAAAGGTGTGTTTCCCCCAAAGCTGCCAAGTGGACGGAAAGCGAAAACAGTATTTGAACATGATGATGATTATGATGCTGGTGGCATCTGGTGGCGATGATGATGATCATCATCATAATCAAATTCATCATCATCATCATCATCATCATCATCGTCATCATCGTCATCATCGTAATCATCATTGTTTTGGATCTCCTCAGTTTCCAAGGCAGCTTTCAAAAAACAAAGCAAAAAACACGTGTACCAACGAATGACGTTGTTAATGAATGAGTGAATGAAGGAAGGAAGAAAGGGAAAAAATATGAAAGGATGCCATGTGAAATGGATGACCTATTGAACAACTGATGTCAATATTGATTTTGGAGCAGTTCGCAGCTGTGATCGGCTGGCTGCACCTGTTTGGCTTTGAACAAATCTCGTTGCAGCCTTTCCACATCTTCCCTCAGTTGAGAAAGGAATCACTCACTCAAACGCCTTTGTTTGATGATTTTTCAGCTGACTTGACATTTGAATGATTTTAGAATCTGTTGTCCATCCGTTGGCCAGCCCAAACTGTGGAGGGTTTCCGGAAGACCCTCCCATTTGCTTTAGAAAACACGAATCCCAATGGTCCAAAAGTGACTTTTCATCGACAACGGATCATACCAAGGCAGCCACTGACCTTCGAAGTCGAAATCATCGATGCTTCTCAAGGCCTTGACACAGCAGCTGGCACTGCCGCACAATGGGCGTCTCCTAAAAGTTATGGTGCTAGTTTCTGATGCCCATCTTGCATCATCTTGGTATGCAAAGAAATGGCTTTTGTGTATGATATGTTGTTTGCCTTACAAACTTGTATGATCGCAAAACCAGCTATTATCACAGATTGATTGTTCTTTAGAGAAAGTATCATCGGTATCACTTGATATCGCAAAGAGTAGGAACATTTTTTAAGTACAGAACGAGAAGGCGCGGGTTCTTTGTTCCAGCTCATTTTTTCCATGGACCTTGTGGTGGTGTTTTGACATGTTTGTCACCCGTCTTTGGGTCTCAAGTGCCCAGGTACCAAAAAATCCATCATTTCCAGCCAAATCATCAGGCAGCCAAATCTGGCACAGGCGCCTGTGTACGTTCCAGCTCCATCTGCAACTCTTTTTTGCAACGACTCAGTGATTGGATCTGGACACCTGGGCAAGCATCTTCTTCAATGCAAATGTCAACATCTATTTGATTATTGATCTTTTCATTTCTTGTGGCTTTCATGCCCCGTACGTATCATGTCTTAACTTTACTTCTATATAGGCTAAACTGCCACCAGGGCTCATTCATAGCTCACTCTAAAAGCTTGCACCTTTAACATGCAAGAGGAAAGCAAACAAACAACAGAAAAGAGTGGGCAAAACACAGCTCTCAAATTGATACTTACATACTCTCAGCTTTGCTTTGCTGTTCCTGTTGGCTTTTGTTTTACATCTTGCTTTGCCAAACCTTTCTGTCTGTTTTTATGCCCTTTGTACGCCATCTTTGCGTTGTACTACCAATCCTTTGTTCAGAAAAGCCTAATCACTATAGGAATTTCGGATGATGAGGTTCCCACTACACAAAAGGTTGCAGTGCACATTCTGAGATTCCATGCGCAGTTCGCCGCAACAGGCACGCTCCTCCAGTATATTGCTGACTGTATGTCTTGATGATCCTGCTCTTTTGGGCCCCCAGTATCATGACTCTCCGCTCATTGAGTGCTCTCTTCAGGGTATTCGTTATCCTTCATTGTTTTATGTATCTTTATGTGCATTGTATTTAACAAGACAATGGACAATCTAAAGGCATTGAATACCTAAGTAGAACGATCTGCTCCTCAACGAGTTCTTCCTGCAGTTTTTTCTTTGCAGCTTCAGCCTTGTTGAGTTTCGGAAACACGCAAATGGAAGGAAAAAGGGAGGAGCCAAAAAAAAAGGTACCAGGCACAGTTGCACTGTGTACACGTATGCAATATTTGTGTATGCATGTGCAGCTGCAAATGTATAAATTGTACGCACTCACCTAGTTGATGGACTGATCTTCCAAGCTGAAGATCTAGGTAGTCAGACTACAATTTCGGCAAACACTAATTACCAACAGATACCAACAGTATTCACTACTGTAAATGCATTGAGCCCGTTTTTGGGAAGGTTGACCTCACTAAACTACCATTTCCGGTCATGAAATGTTGCACTCTGACAGGTTGAGGTCGCGCGGAAAGGATACGTTTTTTTCAAGGGGGCGTTGTTGAAGGTCAAGCAGGGGATACGATACTTTGATCAGTGATCAGCTACTAGTTACTAGTACAATTAACAATAAAGTATTCATCTCCTATGTCCTACTTCATTCTTTTTTTTCACTCAAACTGCTGCTGCTCCATCGCTTGAAAGGAAACTTGCTGTTGCAGTAGATCGGACATCCTCTTGTTGGCAAGAAGGGCTCGAGCACTTCTCCGAAGAGTGGCTCATGCGTTCATAGGTGAAACTAAAGAAATTCATCCCAGGAAGGCCCAAGTCTGCACAAAGACCTTCATCAACACGGTGCCAGGGTTCAGGCGGAGCATGTGCCATCCCACGTTCCAATACATCTTCTTCCACATCAGCATCCAAGCATGCCATAGAATCTGGAATCTTTCGATTGAACCACTCAACCAAAGTTTGAAGACTGAAAGTATGGTCGAATTTCGCCGTGGAACTTTGCACAGCACTCTGTTTCACATTCAACCCTTTGCCCAAGTTTCGAAGCTGTTCAGTAAGCATGGGTGTTAAGGCAAGGCCAGGAAGCGCCTCCATGGCCCCAACAATCAAAGGAGCAGAGGGAAGGATGCCAAAGACCATTGCAAGGACAACCCAACCAACACAAAGGACCACCAGAAGCAACTGCATGATCATTTGAGCTCTTTCCAAACGTCGAGATGGCTGCATTCGCAATGATGATCAAAGTCATGGACACAATTGTCACAAATGTTGCAATGTGAAATGCGAGGAAAACGTTGAATCTTGCATGTAGTACACTTCCTCAAGTGGTGTAGGCGTTCATCTTCCATCACCTTGTCCCAGAAATCTTCTGCCTCTTTCATATCAAGGTACCCTGCTTCCTCTTCCTCCAAACATGGTATCTGTTCCATGTGTGCCTGAGTCTCCTTTTGAAACTCTTCCTGGGCCTTCAGCCTCTCTTCCACCTTTTTGGCTGGGTCTGAGAAGCGAGGTGGCCGACAACAGGATGCATACATCTTACACAAGTCCGAGGTGGTCTTGCGTCCATCTTTGGACAAAGTCAGGGCAGGTAGGACTGATAGGCGCACCTGGAGCCCTGGATCCGTAGTCATAGCCTGAAGAAAGGCCACAAGTGCTCCAAGCAGTAGTAGCCCGGAACACGCCACAACGATCATCCACCAAAAGCCTGAGATCCTCGGAAGCTCAATCAAACCAAAGACTACAGTCAATGGAAAGGCTGGGTAGTTCCCATCTTTTTGGGCCCTAATCACGTTCCGTTCCAGGAAGGTTCTTTCCCAGCTTGGTGACCAAGAAGAACCTTCCTGGAGCCAAGAAGTGGCCGAAACAGCAGAAGCGATTCTGCCCCGCCCGGCCATCCCTGCCACAACTTCATGGCAAATCGACTTTGAGGAAAGCTCGAACCTATACCATCAAAGGAATCAAAGGCTTCAGGCTTGAGCCACAAATTCAGAGTCATTTTTGTTTGGGCGTCAGTTTTGAAAAAATCTCTGATCATTGGATTGCACTCATCCTCAGCCAGCTGACTTCGAACTATTTCACTAACCAGTGAACTCTCAAAAAGAGATGAAGGAAGGTGCACTTTCGTCATATTTTCCAAGGTATTCACATCAAAATTACATACCAACATGATCTTAAAAAATGGTGACCTCACCTGCCATATCGACCTGGTGAAACTCCGCCTCAGCGCAACGTGCTGCAGTCTCGCGGACGGTCTCTTCTTCGGACTTCCGCCTGCCAGAAAGGCGTTTCAGAGAAGCAACTCAATTTGTTTGTCCAAAATAGTGGATATCAACTTTTTTGCATATAGGAAAATGAGACAACGGAAAGTGAGGATCTTTTATTACAGTAAGGGTGTAAGGTTGTAGGAAAATAAGAAAACATAAAGAAACGGAAAGTGAGGTACAAGCATACAGTAATTTCAGAAGATCAATGGCGGCATGCAAATGAGGTACATAGGAAGGATATATACATATATACGTTAATGACATATATATTATACATTCTGTTTGAAAAGCCCCGCAAAAACAAGTGATTTTTGGGGTGCCAAAAGGGGACCTGCTGGAGAATCCCTCAGTCATGATTTTCACCTATGGCGGCGCCTTTCAACTGCTTGCTCCGAAGCTTCCTCGATTCGGGACTCCGCCCTCGGGAGCTGGGTGGCATCCGGGTGGCATCAGGGACTCCTCAACCTTTTTAAAAGCTGATACAAAATTGACTTCAACCAACTGCTTTTTAAATGGATGCCTGGAAGAAGCAATCTTTGAAGGAAACAACAGAAACAACAACAACAACAACGACAACAACAACAACAACAACAACAACAACAACAAACAACAACAAACAACAAACAACAAACAACAAACAACAAACAACAAACGACAAACGACAAACGACAAACGACAAACGACAAACGACAACGACAACGACAACGACAACGACAACGACAACGACAACGACAACGACGACGACGACAACGACAACGACAACGACAACGACAACGACAACGACAACGACGACAACAACGACAACAACGACAACAACGACAACAACGACAACAACGACAACAACGACAACGACAACAACGACGACCAACGGCAGTATTCTTGTTTCGCTCTTTTTTAAGCAGCTACCATCAGCGCCGCCTCGCCATGGAACCCCTGAAACGGCGCGGAAAGCGAGAGAAAGCAACAATTCAATTGCAAGTTGCAAATTCATTTTGAACATCCATGGGCAGCAAAACCTCTCACTGCTTAATAAATTGATTACTTGGTGATTTATGGGGATTTCGGAGTACTGGTTCTATGAGTGTTTATGTGATCTTGTTGAAACTTTCTCTGTATCTGAGAGGAACCTTCTCGTACTGTGAACTTGTGAACCAGTCAAGCTTCAATATACCCAAGGTTCAAAATCATGTCCGTACTTTCGAAATTTCCTGGCCTCTTCTTGGCTCTTTTGCCTTTGAATGGTCACAAATCGCAAGACAAGTGACTAAATAAAGCCTTCTGAGACAATGAAGCCGTATCATGATATCATTTTTCCCATTTAGCGGTTCTGAGCTCGTAACTGGTACCAGCACGCATTTGAATTCAACCATAGCTACAGTAGATACATTTTTTGTTAGCAAGGCAATCTCTGATAGTCATCTCCTTATTTAGATGACAATCATTAGACCAGTGAAGCCCCACTGCATGCCTCCTTGTGACTATCAAAGTTGAGGTAACTGATCACAACCAAGTATACACCAACAACCCAAACAAATTGGGCAACCTTATTGTAACTATACAACTCCCACTTGAACCCACCAGAACAAAACACAAAACATTCATAAATTGCATTGGCAAAGGACCGTAAGTTCGGTCCTTTCCACTCACAGGTTGCTTGATTTGTTTCAATGCTTTGCCCTTCTGCGGTTTGGATCCTGAAGCCGAAGTGTCTGCCTCACCGGGTTCACCTCGGATGAATTTGTCTTATTGACTTGTCCCGAAAAAAAGGGACGGGGTTGGTGCACCAATGACAAATATTTCAAATAACTGCTGATACGTGTGGGTATAGCATATCAAAGAAACAGTGCATGCAATTCAAATCAATTCAACGCTTTTGATTGAGATTGATTGAGTGAAATCCTCTTGGAATCTGAAACGAATGAGGCACAGTGCAAATGAACAACTCATCCTTGCAGTTGCTAAAAAACAAGTCACGTTTGGCAGACTTTCCTTTGAGACTTGACTTCTTCACTCGCTTCTTGCCTTTGCTTCACATGTGCGGGTGCGCAGGCATTTTGACAAAGAGAGACTTTGATTGCCATATGGGTGTTTCCAAAAATAGGGGTACCCCAAATTGGATGGTTTATAGTGGAAAACCCTATTAAAATGGATGATTTAGGGGTCCCACTTTTTTCGGAAACAACCATATATCATGGTCATATTGGGTTTTAAACTTGCCAGGCCACAAGTTACATCAGCCAGATTTGTCTTTGCAAAAGAATTCACTGCACTTAAAACATTCCTGGCGTTTTTTTCTTCACAAGGCTGCCCAGTGGCTCTTCCCTTGACCAGCTTGACCCGGTCGTTGTGTAGACGATTCTTGTCCTTCCTCCACAAGGCCCTGGCCACCAAAGCCACCAAGACCGCCCAGTTGTCGGGCCAAGCCGCGTAAACGTGCTTGATGTTTCAGTTCCTCTGAGGTCTCCTCAATTCCCAAGGTGATTATGTTAGGCCTATTAGCCCTTGAGTGGAAGGACTGAGATGCAATGGTCTCGAAGGTTTGTTTTGAGAAATTCAACACTGATTGTTGATGATTGTCGTTCGTTATGGTTTGCATGAAATAAAATCTTGCAAACTACCCTTGACTCCACGATAAATACTGCATTAGATTGTGGTAATCACATTCAAGTCATAATATACTGTGTAGGCTATAGCTGCAACAGGCTATTACACAACATGATTGAGAGAATGAGCAAAATCAATGTAAATTGTCTATCCGATATATCCAACAAAAAGCAATGTAAGCGCCAAGCTACCGGACGCGCGTAGACCACGTCGGTTCGCAGCAAATACCTCAGCTGCTGCTTGGCCAAGACAACCCATGACAGTACACAAAGAGATAGAAGGGCAGTTGGTTGATAGAAGCCCAATAATCATGAGGCTGTTTGCTGGGGATCTAGCTGCCAAAAAGCAATGATGGTAAGCTCCAAAACTGTGCCAACTAAAATCAACATCTCAGTTGCAAATCCCACCCGACAACAAAAGAAGAAGACACCAAGTAGATGACTTACAATTTGGCATCAATTCTATTGGCCACCTTGATCATCGCAATTTCGTTTCAAGACACTTTGTGCCCTTGGTCACGGCAGATCCTTCATGTAGCAGCGGGATCTTGCAGTCACCATGCGGAAAGACGCTAGCAGAGCCAATTCGCGGTTGAATAGGCCTGCGACCCAGGTATTTCATCTGCTCATGGTCGTTAAATGAGTGCACTTGCGTGTGGATCTTATGACATGCACAATCATGCTCATATATATATATATATATATGTGTGTGTGTGAATATTTCCACATGACTGTGATTTGCTGATTTACGGTTCAGATTGGTTAAGTGACGTGTGGTCAGTTTTACTCCATTCGTCTCTGATGTCAGCATCATCAAATGGGGACAGGTGAGTCACAGAGAGTTGCACCACAAACCAATAGCCGCAGCGAGTACGAGCACTTCATTCCGAGACCATTCAGTCTTGATTCGGAAATTCTTTTATTGGAAGATCCCATGCTTTCAGACCAACACAAGCACTCAAGATCACAAAATCATACATCCTCATCCACACGTCAATGGTCAACACCCGCAATTCCAATCTAATTAAGCTGGTGTTCCGGGACAAATCCTCAGGAAAAACTCCTCGATGCTCAAGAAAGATCCAAGACAAATTTGGAAGTTCAACCCATGTCTCGGTGGGCCTTGAGTGCAAGGTGCCCTCTTCTCCAGGTTTTGGAGTAAAAAAAGTAGTACAGCCACCTTCGAAATCATCATTCCTCACCATGCGGTAGTGAAGCGATGATACCTAAGAAACCTCAAAAAAGTATGCAGAAGAACTGCTTCATATTGCAGCACTCGGCTGGGGGAAAGGAAAAGTTTCAGGGTGTGCTGGCAAAGTCAAATTCCAAGTGTCAAATAGATGATGAAGGTGAGCTTGGAACGTGTCCCACCACCATGGGCATCATAGATGTACTTCTCTTGGCCATCGTCTAGTGCAATACCACTCGCCGGCCAGGCACCATCTAAATGCTTCCGATACCTTAGCTGCAGTTCAAATGGATGTGGAACTTGCGTCAAATTCTCATGCAAAATCTTGTTCAGCTTCTGAACCACCTGCTATTTTCAAGCCAAGGGGCAAATTCCCAGAGTAGTAGCGATAGAAACGCCAGCGTCGGTTCACACCCAAGAGGCGTTCATCTCCAAATTGTTGCGGTAAAAGGTGCTTGATCCGCTCAAACCTCAGGTATGTTTCTATCGGCAGTTGGGGTTGGTTCTGCAACACAAGGGGCAATGGATAAGAATCCAAAATAGGGTAAAATTTCCAGTCATTGCAAACAACTCCTCCACTTGCTTCAAATGATCCATCGCCCCTTCTTCGCCAGTCTCAACAAATTCAGGACGGGTTTTGTAGGCTCACAAGCCTTCGACAAGATCCACACAAAATGTAAATATCTCTTGCATTTACTGATGCACTATACGTACATAAATTGTAATATCTGAATTGAATTGCACCATATTACGTCAGCCTTCGAAAAGACCCAAGAAATGCAGAAACAAATGTATACAGTAACTACTTGCGATCCACCAAGAGTTTGAGACCTGACCTTTCTGCCATCCAAGTAGCAATGTTTGGTTTTGCGCTTCATTCGCCATCAACACAACGTTGTGAGCACGCTCGTCCAACTGGGATGAGATTGGCACATCAGGGCGATATCCTTGGCCAGGCAGGGAGAAGCGGCCCTTCAATGGGATGTGGTACTAAGGCATGTAGCACAATCCATCAATCCGAAACATCTGCATTGCAATCTATAATCTATAGACAGATAGTATGAAAATGATATCATTTTAGTTACTGTACAGTCTAAAGATCGTACTGGAATAGGAAAAAACCCACTGTCTAAGCGTATCATCGACCTGCAGAGTCTCGCCTTTGATTTAGATGGTCTCACTTTCTACTCGCCCTATGTTGGAAGCTATCATCATCATTCTTTGGTGTTATTTTTGTACAGGCATGTCTGGAACCATTTTCAACCCATCAAAATTAAATTGGTCTTCGCGTGTTTTGGCCGTGGCTCACATTAAATTTTCAAATGATTTGGGTTTTTGTGTGCATCTGTTCCAAATATTTCATGATCTTTCTACTTTTACCAAACAGAGCTCATCCCACACCATCTTCCAGGAAGGCTCCAATCTGTTCCGTGGCCTTCCGGAGTTCGTTGCACTCCTCTGCACTCAACACATCTGTCAGGACAAACCCACCATCCACCCCAGGCATCTCATGACGTTGCGTCTCACGCCGAGGCCGCACGTTCAAGGACAGCACAGAAGGTGGACAGGTGTAAATGTCCTGCGTCCATACCGGCATTGGTTCCCAACATTTGGGCTCTCATATTTAGTGTAAACTCCGGTAAGGCTTGTGTCAATGTGCCATGCACGATTATATACGACGACTATATAGATCGCTGCTTAGAAGCCGTGGCAAAATGCAGAAGGACCTCTCTGATAATGCTTGTCATTGTATCCTTTTGAAACTAAATACAGGGGAAAAAATACAATGAGTCCTGTCATGAGAACCACAAGAACTGACAAGAGCGAAAGAGCCAACGACTGACCCAAATTCCAATTAACATGGCTCAAATACTGCAGCTTCAAAGTCTTAGCAGAAAGACTGGAAAGAAATGCAAAGACAATCAACGTACTCCAATGACCTCCAACAACCTCTAGGGACCCTCAAAGCAAAGGCAGGGTCCAGGTCGTAGTGATTTGGAGGCATTCGATCTGCAGCCTTTTCGTGTGCCAGTACGCGCCAGCTGCCGCTACCAAAAGCTGGACTGCCAGAGCCAGCCGGGGCGGCTTTACCTTCCGAAGGTGGGCCAAAGGTACCCCGTGTTGAAACTGACAAGGATCACCTGAAGAAGTGGCACCTTTAGTCACCTTTCATATTTCCGAGTCTTCTGGGCGTTCAGTGGTATGCAAACAACTTCACACTATTGTTTGAACAACACACGAACAAGCTTATTTATATATAATAGACAACGATCAGATATGCATATTATCATATTATTATCCATGTTCAGACATGTCCAGGCTGTAATATCTGTTGGCAAACACCCCAAAAATAACCGAGCATGCTGCCCAAAACCCTTTAAGAGTTTGCCGCTCAGTTAAGCTTTCAGCAAGATGCGAGAAGTGATCAATGAGAAGAGTCTGCTGGCCATGGATTTGGACGCCGACTCTGCTGTGGATTGTTCTGCTGCCTCTGATTTCTGCGGGCCTAGCGCCAAAGGCCAGGAATGTCTCCAATCAGCAAATGGTAAGAGCTCCAAAAATACAAATCTGGTTTGAGACATCAGAGCCGAAGTGGAGACTAGGTGCAGAGAACGTAGAACGCGTGTAGACTACTGTCATCCTTGAATGACTAATAGGTGATTGCAATCTAGAGACACACATAGATAAAATAACAATATCAGAAGTAGTTATGCATCCCAGTATTTCTTAAACAAATGATTGCATAGATCCACAAAAATTTTCAATGAGCGCCCTGGCTGCAGACCAGCTATTACACAACATACAGCAAATGCAATGGTACAAGATGGTACAAGCACAAGGGTAAATTCATGTAAATTTCTCATTGCAAGTGTATACAACTCATGAGTTCATATGCAACTTGGAGTGCGAGCGTCCCGATCCACCATGACTTGATTCCAAGCGACTCACTTCTGGCACTTCTGGTGCCCAAGGTGCCAAGGTTTCCATGCGCCCTATGGAGGGCAGTGCTGCATCTGCTGTGAAACCGGCAGCCAGGCGCATGACAGCATCCAACATGAGCAACCTGACAGTCAGAGTTTTCTGCAAGATCTTTTGAAGATCTTCCCTGGGAAGGTGCAATATGTACAATCTACTGAGGATTTATGCTTGGCAAAAGAAGTGCAGTATCTGAAATAATTGCTTGTTGCCGGGGCATCTAATCTCACAGCTGGGCTTATCCACCCTGGCGTTGGACATCCCAAAGTAAATGATGCAAAATCAAATGAAGACGAGACTGATTTCGCACCGATTTCACCATGTCTAAATCTTGGAGGGTGAGAACACTGTCCGATCATTGCTCAAGTCTGAGTCTCATCAATCAATTACGTCTCACCTTAATACCCCGCGTTAAAATCACTGTGTCAGTCTAACATGGCACTGTATACTCGCGGTGTTTTCATATTTGGGGAATTTTATGGGCTGTGTTTTTAATTTTCCTTTTTGCCCTGTGCATCTCTTTGAAATTCCCCGTTGGTTTGGGTACAAACAATCCATCCAAGAAGCTCTGTGGCATCACCTTCGGCGACATCCAACTCACGTACCCAGCGTTGATAAGCACCCAACTTGGGACGCTTCTCCAATGACTGCTGACGCAACTCACGTAACACACCTCGTTTTTTGGAAGAAAAACAACCTGGCAATGGTGCTTGGGGATACCTCCTGGAATTTGTTGGGAGCTCCAAGTCCATGTCGTATGATATTGGTATGTAGTGTGCAGTTGAATTGCGGTGTTCCTAGAACTCAAATGTGGTGCAAGATTTGGGTTACTACTTGTAGCTCACTTTGGGCATCGTACTGTCAAACCAAGGGTGGCAACCCTCTAAACCTAGGCTATCTTTACTGTGCATAGTGGGCGGGTGTCCCTCAGTTGCTCGAATGGACCAAGAGGGGATGACATTGTTGCATGTTTGCATGGGCAATGTACACATAGTCCATCATAGTCCGAACAATGATAATTATTTGATTTAGAATGATTACATTGTATAAATGACCAACGCGTAGTTTATTTGCTCTTGAGATTAAAAGAAGCGCATCATCAGCCACGCTGACTCTATTCGCAAAATCAGCTTCTGTCTTTCTTAAGTAAGCGTCCAGATCCGACAAGGGTTCGGTTCTATCATGTTCTATCTCTTATCTCCAAAGATCGAACCTCAAAATTCGAATCCAATGGCATTTTCTGATATGTTCTGCTCAGGTTCGTAAAGCCTCAGGCCATCGTGATCGATCACCCAGCATCGATGTGATACGAAAGGCTGGTGAGGCCTTCTCCTCGAGAAACCATCGATGGTGGAAGGTGATGATTCACCAGTGATTTGGGGATCACCATGGCATTCATCACTTCTTGCCAGCTATATGCCCACTTTAGTTTTTGAACATCCAGACATACATCCAACCTACATCCCCGCATAATCTGAATCAAAAAAATCCAAACCTTGCATGCAGCTATGCTATCTGTGTGCCTCGCGCAAATGGGCCTCCACCAAGGGATGTAACGCTGTACGTAGTGCCTTACACGTTGGACTCAGCAACTCCTAGGACGGAAGATGATCAGGACATAGACCAATCAGGTCAAATAGAAACCCATGATTTGATATGGAATGTAGATGTACATCTTATCATCTTATTGTACCTTAGCTTACAGTATTTGATAGTATGTTTGAGTAGATCAGAGTACCAAGTCATAAGCCATGTTGAAGCAACAGGTGTTTTGTCATTTGCCACGGAAGCAAAAAAAAAACAAAGGTGGTAGTAGCTCATCACTAGCATGCATCACTGGATTTGATAAGTAAAACATGCTGTTCCCAACTTGGCCTTCTCCAATCATCCCGCCCCCCCAGCTTCAGAAGTCTCCTCCGGCTGTTCAGCCAATTTCTTCAAAGCCACAATGGCTTCAGAGATCTCAACATCAGAAGGTGTTGCATGAAAGGCCTCCTCCGCCATGCGCTTCCTGCCCTGCAGAATGCAAGAATTTCGTCGTTCCATTCGTTGTGCTCATTTGAGGCAATTGCATACAACTGCCATGTGCGCAGCTCTTGAGCAATAAAAAGATGCCAACAGTCTCCAAGTCACTTCGACTATATACAAAATAGTATCAACGCATCTGGATATGTGGTTCTATCTTGGAACAAAGGGGTGCCAAGAATCTTCCCACATGTTCAAGCCCCATATTACTTTCAGCTATAGGCTATATCCATCTACATATCCATCCCCACCTGAACTTTGGGACCACGTTGTCCACTTTGCTCAGCTTTTGCTGCTTGAGCATCCAATTCGTACTTTGCAGCCCGCAGCAACACCAAAGGCTTCAAGGCACGCAACAACTCAGAGCCTCCAAATGAGCAAGTTTAACCAAGTGAGCAGTTTTAGCCAGCGCATTCAGCAATCCCATAAAGGATACCAACTGGATTAGAGGATTACATACAGGTTCTCATGTCGTCGTAGTTGCAAGTGACGGTAAGTACCCCTTATTACGCCTTATTATGTATCTCACGGAGTTAGAACTAGCGGCTTGAAAAAAATACAAAACTATAAACTCATGAAAACTTGGACAGCCAAACCTGTTGACACGACCACTGCTAAACAAATTACAGTAAATCAAGATAGCATGGCATCAAGAGGCCATTCTGATTATTCTGTGTGACTCAACTGATTCCCAGCATTCACAAAATGACTTGTAGGACTTGCCAGATTTCCATGAGATGTTCATCTCCAACCATGTCCAACCCTCCAACCTCCATCGTTCTTGGCGCCAGATGCCAACCACTGCACCGCCTTCACCGCACTTGCCATCTCACCAGCACTATCAGGTGGAGCCGATGGCGCGATCGCAGCAGCATTGGTGGCACGAGCCTTCTTCTTTTTGGCCATGGCGGTCTGCCACAATCTCTGTAGGAAAACAGAAAATTGTGATGCCCTTTTGCCACTGTTAAAAAAACAGTCTGCGGATACACTCCAACATGTACACATACTAGATTTGATAGGATCTGTATACAGTATCAATCTAAAGTCTGTGCAACTGGCAGGGAACCTGAAAATCGATCACTGGGAGAACCTTCCACTTCTCATCAAATCATACCAAAACCATATCTTTTCGGGAGTGAAGTTATCCTGGTTTCATCAGTCTTGCTCAAGCTGCAGGGCATTGCTGCCAGTTGGTGCTTGTTGCGATAGCAGATGCCCAGTGGCAAGTCTTGTCTTCCGGGTCTTCTACTGCTGAGAGCCAAATGGTTATTTGTCAAGCTTGATCTGACTCCAGAATGGGAAGTTTGTCAAAAATCAAAGGTTTCGACAGAGTGAAAGAAACACATGTCTTGAAGAATCTGTTTGAAACTTGCCGCCCAGTAATCCAACATAATTACAAGGGAAATCCACATTGGTAGATGCATTCCCTTTTGGATGAGGGGGGCGTTTTGCCCATAGTCCACCGTCGATATCAAAATCTAACACCTACAAAGCTCAAGGCATTGGACTTCCATCTTTGTTGGGAGCCCCCAACGAAGCAAGCTCGCCCATGCGTGTTGACCAGCGTTTCTCCTCCGCCTGGCGGCACTCAATAAAAAAGGGGTAGGGCCACGTGGACCATTGTACCAAGTGTTTGTACAATGGTATAATGGTCACATGATGCCTCCCTTCTTTTAGGCAGAACAGTAAAGTAAGTCAGATTTGATACATTTTCATACTATTTCTCTTAAGGTCTCAGGGGCTTGATAGGTCGGACATCCCCTTTGAGAAGTATCTCTCACCATCCCTTCAACAAGACAAGCACCATCAGCTGGTGGTGTGCTTGGTCACGCTCTGCACGCATGGAGGCGAGCCTGGGTTGAAATTTTGCTTTAAAAAATGCTGAGAGTTGCTATGATGATACCCCAGATGCTCAAAGTATCTCCAAAAAGGGCCCGTGGCATATGTCCTCTCTCAATGCCATGTTACCTATCTATATTAACATAAATTATATATTATTATGATTTATGATGATTTATGTATAAGCTACGCATGTTAGTATATGCTAGTATGATATATTTTTCTTCCTGTCAATTCCTGTCTGCATCGACTACAATAATTCGTTGCTGGTGTGAAATGACTTCTACATTTTTCGGGAAGTTTAAGCACTGCACATCATGGAGCTGAACACTTCCAATCGAGGATGATTAGCACTAATAGGGTCCAATGGTAGCCGGATTTCTGATAGCAACATGATGGTTTCCTGAACACCTGGACCTGGACAGCATAGTGACATGACCAATAAGCTGACAGCGTCTGATGTACATCTTTAGGACAAAGTTGACCAATAAATAACCATAAGCACACATCCTGCGTATTTCATTGGAATGGGCGGCAGAATAAGAATCATAGACTTATGTACCCTAAAACCCCATCGACACTCCATAGGCCTAGCATTGGGTGTTGGTGTTGCACGCTTGAATCTGTCCAGAGACACCGGTTCACAGATTCAGAGTTCAATTTTACACGGGCAACATATGAGTAGCTGTATAATAATGTGCCATGATTTGCTTGCAAGGCCAAGACCATCATTGAGACTTCCAATGGTTTTCATCATGTCTTGGAGTCTTGGACAAGCATCTCATGGGTCCAATAAACTGGCCATAACTGACCTACATCAAGTCCCAACTGCACCAAGTCACTGCTGCTTCAGAAGTTCAAGACTGGCACGCCTGGGCAGGCGTGAGCTTGAAGCGAGCCGAGTTCTGAAAGCACACTTCGCCGAAGTGTAAAAGTGTGGCTTCAACAGAGTTATATATAATCCATAGTTGAACCAAATTTGCACAAGTAGAATAACTCTGTTGCAGGTATACCAGTATACCCATCACCGAGGTGAAGTATCTCTGGAGAAAACCAAAACGAAAACTAGGGAGCCTTCCTGTCTGCCAAGAAAGAAGATGATTTCTTTAGATTCGAAACTGGCGTTGGAGCAACATGGCACCAGGACCATAAAATCAGAACACCGCTACAGCTTGAGGAAGGCGCAAATTTGGCCAGCCGGGAATACTCGAGGGCAAGTTGTTTTTTTGTAAGTTCAACAGCTTCCAAAAAGTTGTCATGACGTGTCATTTGCCGTCTGGAGATCGTCAATCAGTGTCAACCCTGATTTAAAGATATTCCTGTCCCCGTTTAAGACAGCCACTCTTGCTGGGCACTCTGCACAGCAGCATCTCGAGTGGCCTTAGCAATCCCAGTAGGAATTCTCGAAGCACAAAGCAGTTCTGAACCGAAAATTGCTTAGGAACGAAACCTGTTGATTTTGACAATTGATGACTTACTTCTTGTTTTTGAAGTGAGGAGTTCAACCCTTTCATGTCTGCTCAAGTGAGGCCTAACATCCTTTTTCAAATGGTTTTTCTCTATTTCTTTGATAGCTTCAAATCCTTCTGCATTCCGGATGTGATTGCGGATACCTGCAGCTCGCAGGTCCGCACTTGAAAAGCTGTTGCTGCTCAGGGCACTGATCTTCTCACAAAAACGGAGGGCATTCTCTTGCTGAGCTGTTCAAACCGATTCTTGGGAACATCCTCAAATGCAATGATACATTCAGGTTTATTCTGGTTTGTCACAATCAACCACAACCCTTGATAACAAGGATGATACCATTAGACCCTGTTATAAGGACAAGAAAAGGTGGTAGATAGGGCAACATGATGCACATCCAATGTATATGCCTGCTTGTCTGTTTGCAGTAAGTATGATACGATTTGCTCTAATCAATGGTTGATGGTGTCCCCCCACTAAGCTACCAAAGATGGGAGTTGCACATGTTCACACTTAAAAAGGAGAAGCGACTCTAGTCCATTCACTAGGTCACCCAGTTGAAAAAACATTGCACTAGTAATTCTTCCCCGATGGGTGAAAGTGATACAAATGTTGCTAGAAAAAGCATGGCAAAGGAGCGACTGAAAAATCTCCAACCAGGCCACGGCGACGGCTTCCAAACGCAGCTGCAACTCCTCGCCACCCAAATCGCTCTCAGCCTGACACATTCATTGAAAATCTGATGATCTATATAAATATATCAAATGGTGCTTGTACTTGTAGGATTCCTATGAACATCTATCAACATCTATTCAACATCTATCAATCTTCATCCCAACCCCTACAAAATCGGGCCCATAGGTCTATGGTACATTTGCTTCAATATGCCATATAGATTGTTTGGGCATGGAGTTTGCAACACCTCCAAAATCAATGACCACGTATTTGCGTACGTGGGCCCTTTAGGAAGCTACCAAGAATTGAAGTTGTACTACTTTCATCCTGCTTCACCTTTTGGCAACATCTCTCTCTCTCTCTCTCTCTCGCAATTTTTCGTTGAAAAAGGCCTGTTCTCCGAGCCAGGAAAGAGATCATGGCTCCAGGTGTCATGTTCAGAAACAACATAAAAAACCACACACCAGTTACACACTGTTCGGGGTTGAGAAGTTCTAGGAGTCTTCAGGTTACATCTTTCGTTTTCTTTGGATTCTTTGACATCCATGATAGCGCTGAGGAAGCGGGCCAAATAGTTCCCGAGGCACGAACCCAAACCTTGGAAGGCGAGACCCAGCCCAATCATGGGGGGTTTGGCGGGTTGGATGTGTTTTTCTTCACCACCAAATCTGTTGCACCAAGGCAGCTTTGGAGGAGCTCCTTTCGCTCCTCTTCACGGACCTCACCGGTGAGAGGATTCAAAGATCTTACAAGGTGAAAACGATCTTAAAACGACTAGGAGTGACTAGGAGTCAAAAAAACGATTTGAAGATATGTAAAATGTAAAGATTCATTCCCCAAATTGATGAGGTCATTCCACTTTAAGTCTAAAGAGATCCTTGCGATTCTGAGGCAAGGTAAATCTGCACAAATGTATACAAATGTATAGTAAGTGCATTCTTCGAACATCTGTGTTTTAGTCAGGCTTTACGGGGAGTCACCGTGACTCACGGTGCACCATGGATGAGTTTCCCGAGATCATCCTTGCACAAAAAGTGGCTGAGCTTCCGGCGTGCACCTGGTGACGCAAATGTTCAATGGAAGACGACATGGATGTCAACTCTTGCGCTTGAAGCCTCTGAGGGGTTCCGCAATCAAGGGGATGTGAGCTGTCTGTAATGTGGAAAGAGCTGCTTGGCAGGTCTTGAGAGAAACTGTCCTCGGAAGTACTTTGTCATGTGTTGCTACGTACCCTTGCTCTCAACAATCCGACATTTCCGACAAATGTACATCTCATCACACTGGCCTGCATTGCGCGCATGCCGCATCCTGAATTCCAAAAATCGAACGTACACTGCCGTCACCCAGAAACAGGCGTTCAATCCTTCAACAATATTTTTCAGGTTTAGTTTTGAAGTTTAAAGTATTTTAAAGTGATGTCCTATAGAATGTGGCTCTGGCACCATTGACCTCCACAAGCTCCTCTCATTAAGGGAACTATGAGGAAACATCGTTGGGGCAATCCCAATGAGAAGGACGCGGCCTGCCACCCCAACTGGAAAACTTCAAGTATGGATATTTCTTGCCTGTAGCCAGGCACCTGGTGATATCATGCAAGCAAACAACATCTCGAAGAACTAATGCCGGTGTCAACTGGCCACCTCCACAAATATCATCAAATATCTGTATATACTATATAGATCTATATCACCTTCTATGTAGTTACCCGGCATTTCCAGCCCTCTCTCTGTCTACGTTTAAGCAAGGGTCTCGTTCTGCACGCAGTTCTTGCATCTCTTGCTTCAAAAGTTCGATCTCGCGAACCGCCTCAAGGCATCAAGAATGGCAAGCGCAAAATGCAACGATTAGGTGAGGTTTGGGGGGGCTCCAACCATTGCAACTGTTGATTATTTTGACCTGAATGAATGCTTCATACGTGTTCCGAAAATGCAGTACATCAGTCAAATACACCCAGCAAATGTGGCTAGATCGGCTAGATCTAGTGCAGTAATTAAAGGACATGCAAAGAACATCAAAGAACTAAACTTGCAAAAGAATCGGATTTTCCTGAATGGTCTTCAGAAGGCTCCCCCCCTCTCTAGGTTCTAGAACTCTCAGAAGGTAGCCATTCTTGTTGTCAACAAACTTTAGATTCGAATGGTTTGATGAAACTGGATTGATTCTGGTCAAATCCTGATATTCAAGTTTGAGGCTGGAAGGATTCACCATGGAAGATGAGGTCGGCTGATCAAAAGCAGCGGTGGTGAATGCCTAGTCCACCATGGCCCATGGACGTGCTGGCAGTTCGCAGCATGCCGGTCTTTTTCTGGGTATTTCACAGAAGCTCGAAGTGAAGGAAGAGACACCATCCACAAAACGGTGCTGATAAATTGCTCTAGACTTCGCGCCACAGCGCCAAGCTATATCGAGACTCCGGAGACGGCATGAAGGCCACGGCAACTAGCAACACTCTAAACACCAAAATCGGAAAAATTGCAAAAGCGACGAGACAACAGAGACAACAACCGAACATAACATTCATTGTGCCAACTCCGAGATCTGATCAAATGGTATGGCCCTGGAAACTCCAGTCGTCGCATTTGGACTCCTCCAACATCTTCCAAAAAGTGCTTTCCCATTCACCCGTCTCCTGTCAGGATGTCTGCATGTCAGACAGGAAATCACGGTGGATGGAATCTGTATACTGAGTAAACGTTTGAAGCTTCCCAACTAAATGACATTTCTTGTGCGATGGAACCATCATTTCACCTGGACTCAAAAACCGCCAATTTCCATGGGCACCATACAGCAGAAGACTGCTTTGAGATCACATGTGCTGTGCAACGATCCCTCTTCTGAAATCTGCAAGTATCTGTGATGCGCGCATCCGTTTGTCGTGTCTGTCCGGTTTGTCCTATTTGTCGTGCCTTCCTCTACCTACCAACCTACCTACCTAGCTACCTACCTACCTAGCTAGCTAGCTATCTATCTATCTAGCTATCTAGCTATCTACCTACCTAGCTACCTACCTAGCTACCTACCTACCTAGCTAGCTATCTATCTAGCTATCTAGCTATCTAGCTATCTAGCTATCTAGCTATCTAGCTATCTAGCTATCTACCTACCTAGCTACCTAGCTACCTACCTGGCTAGCTAGCTAGCTAGCTAGCTAGCTATCTATCTAGCTATCTAGCTATCTAGCTACCTACCTACCTAGCTAGCTAGCTATCTATCTATCTAGCTATCTAGCTACCTAGCTATCTACCTACCTAGCTACCTAGCTACCTACCTGGCTACCTACCTACCTAGCTAGCTAGCTAGCTATCTATCTAGCTATCTAGCTATCTAGCTATCTAGCTATCTAGCTATCTAGCTATCTATCTAGCTATCTAGCTATCTACTACTAGCTACCTAGCTACCTACCTGGCTAGCTAGCTAGCTAGCTAGCTAGCTATCTATCTAGCTATCTAGCTAGCTAGCTAGCTAGCTATCTATCTAGCTATCTATCTATCTAGCTATCTAGCTATCTAGCTATCTAGCTATCTAGCTATCTAGC
>DF240461.1:1235-47656 GCA_000507305.1 Breviolum minutum Mf 1.05b.01 | reverse complement strand
TATCTATCTATCTATCTATCTATCTATCTATCTATCTATCTATCTATCTATTTCTCTATCTATCTATCTATCTCTCTCTCTCTCTATCTATCTATCTATCTATCTATCTATCTATCTATCTATCTATCTATCTATCTATCTATCTATCCATCAACAGTATCAAAATATCTATCAATCTGTCTCCTTCTCGCTCTCTCTCCCTCTCTGTCTCTGTCGGGCATGGATTCTATCTACCACTCTCTCTGTCTGTCTGGTCGGTCCGTCGGTCTGTGCGGCTAGCTATCTAATTATATAATTGTTGTGTTTCTCTTTCTATGCAAACATGCATGGATGTGCATCTGTGGTGCTGTTCTGGCCATGCTTCCCTTCTTGCATATGTTACATTCAGACATTCTAATGTACAGTTCATACATTCATACATCCATATATGTATTATTCATAGGTAAGTCTATGAGTGCATCCCCCCGATGTCACAATGTGAGGTGAGGCCGGGTGATCCTGCACACTCATATGACTCGTGGGCCAGTTTTTGGACGCCGCCAAACGAATTTTCAAATATATCACTTATTTCACCATCAAGCTGTGGCACACCACGCAACTTCTACCAGTAAAATGATCTTCCTCACTGTGTGGCTATAAGGTGTTGCTTTATTTTTAGAATCATTTATTTTGGACATGAATGTGTTCTCAACTGCCTTCCTACTTTCAGCTCAGAACCTCCATGCCCGTGGTCCCAACTCCTCGTTCTTCTCTTTAATCCACAAGGCTACCTGGCAGTGTGCCACAACCCTCTTGCGAAATCTTTTGGGAGTAGAGCCCATGTATACATATGTATACATATTGACCTTGGTGTATGGACCCACTGACTCTGCTGCCAATTAAAATGAGTGGTAAGTAGTAAGAAAATACATCATGACTAGCACCTCAGCTCCCCGAATACCAACAACTGCTTTCTGTTGTTGGAACCTTGAAATACCTCCGAAGTACTTGGATGGTAGTTAAATGATAAAATGCATTAAAATGCTATTTTCAAGCCTATCTTGCCCCATCATGAATCATGGTTTTAATTTGGCATGGTATGAGATAAGGATGAACTAGTAATGATATAGATTAGTGATACATAAGATGACAAACTGATACAGTAAAGAGGCCAGATGATTACCAGATGATTACTATCCGCTATCCATTATCCCCCACCATTCTTTTTGTTATCAGATTCGATTCAAATCTGCCTGCATCATGCGTCGTGGGATGTCCCAATCGCTCCACAAGGATTCCACAGTTTCATCGTCATCACGTGGTCGAGAGGTCTTGTTGAACAGCGGGCCCCAAGCGTCCTTGTCCTGGAACAGTACAGCAAATTTCCACTGAATCCCGAAACATCTTCAAGTCAAGAAACATCTTGAACCTCGTAGGTAGCATGGTAAAGACTCTTGAAATGCGACCCTTCAAACAGTTCGGTACTTTTGTTCAGAGCCGAAAAACGTTGAAACTTAAAGACGTTTTCCAACATCTTCAACACATCCTTGCACACCAACTCAATCTGCTCCAAGGAATATTCCGGTTTCCACTCCTGGACCCAAAAGCAGGAAGGCGTCTGCTGGCAATGAACACATTGAACACTGGGGGTCATTTTAAGGAGGAACACGTGGCGTCTATTCACTTCATTTCAAATGCTGCTTCTACGGCTGTTACTAGCACCACCACCACCACGAACACCACCACTCGATGTTCTCTCTTGGTTTCTTATTATCGCGAAGCAAAGTAGATATTCTTACCTGTTTGAATACTACCTCTACGGCCAAAAACACCAAGAAACAGACTTTAGTGTCGCGACATCCAAACGGCATGCAAAAAACAAGCCTTGCCTTGCCACATGTTTCGTTCGTTTCGACCTTTACGGTCCTGCACCTTCTGACGAATCTCACCCAAGGTGGTCTCGGCCGTGACTGGCACCGCAAACATCCCCAGGGTGGTCAAGACCTTCACTTCGGGTACATGGTCCTGACAGGACCACAGCTGTGCCACCCTCAAGACCACATTCAGATTTGAATGTATTTCATGAAAGATTGCGCATCCAGGACTTTGGTTGAATCCGTGAAGGAAAGGCCCGAAGTCAAGCTGCGAAGACTGACCGGCCAGAGCAAACTTCCAGATTCTGGTTGAAAGGATCATCACAAGTCAAGCTTAACTTTGAATGCCATTTGGATGGTGCGGAGGACATGCGCGTTGATTAGATAAAACCCTCAACTGTGTCAACCATTCCAATGAAAGATACCCTTCAAATGTGATTTTTTCCAAACTCAACAGCCACAAAGTGCTGAGATGCTAAGCAGCAAAATCTGTCTGCACTGTGGCAAACACAAGCAGCTGGTGCAAGCAACATGGCTCTGTCTATGCGACCGATTCGCGCGTGTTCAAACTTTGAGCCTCTTATGGACTCAACTAAAATCTCATAAGACACTAGAGAAACGGTACTAAAAACGGAATTCGAGGATTTCCATGCGCATCAAAAGCTACCAGCGGTTTGGGAACTGACATGGCGAGCAATTGGCTCAGATTTTACTCTCAGAGGCATGTGACATTTGTTGCTTTTGACCCAAGATCCTTGGATACTCTGCCGCCTCTTCGTCCTTGGGCATCTCCTCTGGCTCGATGTGCTTATCAGCATCCTTCTCAGCCAAATCCAACATGATCATGACTTTATAGACCAGCGCAGCCAGGGATGCTCCAAGCAATGGGCCAATCCAAAAAATCCACATATCACGCCAAAAACTGGGTCCTGCATTGTCATCTGCCATGGCATGTGCCTCAGGTACCACTTCAGCACCTGATGGTTCGCCCACCATAGAAGCTGCTGGTTCCACAGCCTTTGGTGCCTCCATACGAGTCAAGGCCAATAGAGCTGGGCCAAAGGAGCGCGTGGGATTAATGGAGCAGCCATCAATGGGGATCAGGACGCAGTGGGCCATGAAGACAGAGAGGCCAATAGCGATGCAAGCCTGACTGCGGTTCGCCTTGGACTTTGGATTGCAGGCAGTTTGGAGAACCACAAAGACGAGCAGGAAGGTGCACATGATCTCTCCAATCAAAGCATTCCACCAGTGCCACTTGGGACCCACACTGTTAGCACCTATGGTTTTCGTCATGTCTAGCTGAGGGGGAAAGATGGCACAAAGGATGGCCGCGCCAGTGACAGAGCCCAGCATCTGGGAGAAGAAGTTGCAAACGCCCTGCAGCAGCCCACAGTTGCCGGTGAGCACCAGTCCCAGTGTCACGGCGCAGTTGATGTGGCCGCCGCTGTAGTGTCCGATGCTGTAAGCCAATGCAGTGATGGANGCCGCTGTAGTGTCCGATGCTGTAAGCTAAAGCAGTGATTGACAGGCCAAAACTCAAGGATACCATGAGGACCCAACCAGGAATCATCGAGGTCGTCTCTCCTGCAGTACTTTCAGTATCACCACCACTGCCACCTGAACTGCCTGAGCCTTGGATACCCATAGCACTGCCACAACCGATCATCACAAACAAAGCCATGCCAACAAACTCCGCCAAGCAAGAGGCCAGGCAGACACCTTTGGGAAGTTTCATCTGGGTCTTCGCCATTTTTTCCCACGAAGATGACACACGAAAGATGCGCTGGATGGGATGGATGTGATAATGTCAGCTTGAGCCAGTCGAGACGTACCATACAGCCTTCAACTGCGTGACTCACGCATGTGCAGAACAGGGTTCCTGCATCCGCCTTCCAGAGCCCAATTCAGTGTCTAACACGGGCTGGTCCACGTTCAATGAAATTTATGGAAAAATATCATGAGATCAGACAACAAAATCTACAAAGGTGTTGTTTCATCACTGGCCATCACTGGATATCACAGGCCACTGATAGTTCTTCCTTCTTGTGGCTGGGCTTCACCCAGCTACAGCAAGGACCAGAAATCCACTCTGAACTGGGTCCTATTTCCTAAAAACAACCAATTTTCATCGGTTTTATTCCCACATGTTTCATGATGTTTTACCTGTTTCCCCCCTTCCTATGGCCTGAAATCCCATTAAAATCCACCAAACCCTCGGTCCTGATCGCGTTCCGCAATCTCAGCAGCCCCCTTTTTAATGAGGCCACCCTTCTCATCCCAGATCTCACGGTCAGGAGCTGTGTTCTCTGTGAAGATGACTTCCTGCAACAGTTGGATTCTATGCTGTCAATTCGTCCAACCCAGTCCCAATTCGGTGGATGATTTACATGAGGGCCTCCCCATAGTGTGACCCCCCTCACACTAATACGATTGCGATCGATTGCCTATGCTGATGGACTGAAAATACCTATATACATTCTATAGAGCTTAAGCAATCAAACAACATGGTCGCTACCTTGCTTATTTGATGTGACTTGGGTCGTCTGTCCTGACCCTCTTCTTCAGCCATGGCGATTGAACAACAGTCGTCTTCCCACACCGTCGAGCCAAGACAGAAACTGGCCCACGACAAAAAATATTATATAAGGGCATTTTATTGAGCTGCAAGTACGTACCACTGTCACAAAAGTACAAATCCAAGATAATCCAAGGGCATGAAAGACCCCTCACAATCCCAGCGCAAGTAGCCATGCCGCTTTAACCAACCGGAATCCAATAGTCAGATATCGACTTGCAGCCGCTCAGGGTCTTCAGTTCATGAGTGCAAACCCGCGAAAATAGTGAAACATTCATTCTAGGAACTATAAGCTATATGTGTGTAAATATATATATATATATCATGATGAATATCACCATTTAAAGTCATACCAACATCACAACATCATCACCTCACCTCATCATTAAATCACCATACATCATCACAATACAAATGCAACAACCATGTAACCCAAACAACACCGCAAAAAAAAAAAAAAAACAAGACATCATCTAACTCAACAAAACCTCAACAAAATCAAACAGAAAACTACAACATTACCCTAGAAAGTAACTAGTATAGAAGGTAAACAATGTAAAAACATATAATATATTCTGTAGTAGTGCAGCAGTATATTCTGTATTCAAATTGGAAGAGCTATTTAGATTGTCATTGTTGAATTAGAAATGCTACATTTAGAAAATTGATATTCAAAATCATATGTTTTTGATTTTATCTTGTTTCACAATTGCCTTATCATCGGTATCAATTGCTCTCAATACAGTGGTTGCCTTTACCCTATACGTTTCACAATAATTTTGCAACCCTACTTTGTCTTTAGTGCCATAGTTGAGACAATTTAAGATAATAGTTAAGTTGTCAGAATAACAATCGCCATGCCTAAACACTTCTCTAATTTGATGTATAATGTCGGGAACTCATGCAGCAGTCACAATGTATCAAGTGCATCTATTCTATCGATTTTCATTTTCTGAATCTCATATCTGCTTCTTTAACTCACCATATTTGTTAATGAACGGTATTATCATCAAACTCTTGCATGTGACCAATGATACTTTCAGGTAACATTCTGTGCTTTAATATCATATTAGGTATTATTATCAAACTTAAAACTTTGACAGGTTTAATTTCTCCCAGCTTTTCATTTACTTCAATGACATCAAGAGTATCATATTTTATGTGTTCTTGTTCATTAAGGCTAAACATCAATCTCATAATTTCTAATCCATATAGCAAATACTTCTTGAAGTCATTTTTTCTGGAAATTACATTTCATCATGAATGATATATTATGTGGCAAAATAGTATGTCATCTATTGTTCCTCTCTCTTTTCTATACAGTTGATATGCTGTCTTGTTTCACTATGCCTTGTCAGATTAGAATTGACGCCTTTAGTTTGCAAACTGCATATCTCACATTCGATCAGTTGCTGTTTTGCTTGAAAAGTATGTTGAACTGTTCACTCATAATGTTACTTATTGCTTTGTTCAAGCTCCGTTGTTCCTTTTCTCTATATCCTCTATGATATCATGTTGCTTCTTCTTTATGATTGTCTCTGTATCTTTTTGTCATTCCTGGTTTATACTGTTCTTTCATACCAGTCTGTTCCTTGCCAATTTTCTCTTCATTTACCGCATTGTAATATTCTTTGTATTATCTTGGAGTTCTTCCTGCCACAAAAAGTAATTCCCGCTTCAAGGATTTTTTTTTGCATGACAAGAGCAATTCTCAATCAATTCTATTTATAATGTTCTTTTCCATATCATATTCATTTAATATTTTATATGCAGTAAGATGGTTCCTTCCATCTACATAAACTGTATAGTTTGCCCTATGCCTTTCCATTCAACCTATATAAGTCTATATAGCGGAGATTATAACCCACAATAACTATGTTGTAAATCTTCCCGTGTTAATACCTTTTTGTTCATACCACTATACAGTGTAGATATATATACACCCTTATATCATGTATTCTTCTAATCATGTACCATATGCTAAACTATCTTAATCGGGTTACAGTAATTGGTGTCTTTGTTTTTGTGATACTATTTGGGTTACGTTGTTGTTGTATCCGCTTTGTGAGGTTGCATGGTGATTTAATGGATGAGGTGATGTGATGATGATGATGATGATGATGATGATGATGATGATGATGATGATGATGATGATGATGATGACGATGGTGACGATGATGACTTTGTTACGATTCTACATATATAATGTCTGTATATCTATATCTATATATATATATAGTCTTTTGTTGCTAGAATGAATGTTTAACCATTTGTTTCCACGGACCAATTGGTAAATTTAGGAACTCCTCGTTCTAGTTTGTCCCAGCAATGGCCCACGATGCCATATGCTCGTGAAATTGGGAATCTTCCCCAAATAGGGGTGAAAATAAAAAACAAATGAAACCACCACCGAGTCATCATTTTGATTTCACTTCTTTTTTGATTCTAACTTCCATTTCACCATTTCTCTCCCACGGTTTTTTCACTTCCATCTACCCCTTGACTATTTCTCCTTTTTGTCACCTTTGACTTCCGGCATCCACCGGACCATGGAAGACGCCGCTCATCGGCTCATCTACTAAAGTGAAGGTCATGAGTTTCACAAAGATTCACAGCAATGCAGTGAACTCTGGCGAACGTGTTACATCAGGGCGCAGGAAAGTTTGTGTGGAAATAATACATGATATTGATACAATCTGATACATGCATTTTTAATAAGAAAGTATTTGAGGTAGAAATCTTCGGACACAACAAGAGATAAAAATAGACAAAATATCATGGTTGAAAAGGGGGCCACCATCTGAATCATCTGGCTTTGGGGCATCATATCGCTTCATATCCCATCCCTGTAACTGGAGCAGTTTAAGACTTCTCATGGATTTCCCCATGACCTCAACTAAACCTTTCGGAGTTTCATCTCTCAGATGGTATGTCCTTGGAAACTCCAGTCGTCGCATTTGGATTCCTCCAACATCTTCCAAAAAGTGCTTTCCCACTCACCAGTCTCCTGAACTTCAAGGAGTTGTGTTGAATTCATCGCCGCTAAACTCGGAAGGGATCCTGAACTCACCAACTGAACTTTAGTTTAAACTTTAAACTCTAGACTTTGGGAAGGTTCAACTACAATAAAAACCTTCACTTCTTGCGTGAGGTCACTCCGGCCCCCTGTAGGCCCTACGCTGGGCCCATGTTACAAACGAATCGAGCTGCAAAAGCTAGCTGTTTTCAAAAAAGGGGGAAGACTGACTTGGCGCCCAAAGCAAGTAACAAAACAAAAGGATCGAAAAGAATCCTTACAGAACCTGCAGATCTTTGGGAGAAACAAACAGCCACCTTTTTTTGAGCTTCAAAACAGATAGGCCCTACGATGTCCCACCCAGCAATGCTGAAGGTGTCCTCATTCTTCTCCTTGATCCAGAGGGCCACCTGGTAGAAAGCTGGAAAATGACGGGGTTTGTTTCATGATGACGTTGGAGATATTGACGTTTGAGACTGGTATTATGGCTACAAATCATACAGTTTTCATGAAACGAAATGTAATCTATGTGAATATACACTACGCAAGGCATGGCATAGATCATTTTATATGTCAAATGCTTCAAATCATAATTTTTCACCATAGAAAAACATTGAAAAATATGTTTCTATTGCATAATAGGCTATCAATTGCAATGATCACCCAGCCAACCAGAGTTGACATGAAAACACAGAATATCTCCAATATTCATGAACCCTTGGAACACAGAAGGATTTGTATTGAAAAAAAATCTGTTGAATTTGTGAGATCAAACATCACCTGGAAAACGAACAATTAAAAGTATTTGTTGAGCTGTTTGATGGCTTTTACATGTTTTTGTGTCTCAGGTGGCGATTCATATCTTCAAAATTGAACGGCAGCATCCTGCCTGCATCATACGTCGTGGAATGTCCCAGTCGCTCCATAAGGATTCCACGGTTTCATCGTCATCGCGGGGCCGGGACGTCTTGTTAAACAGCGGGCCCCAGGCGTCCTTGTCCTCAACGAGTGGATGTTCATGGCCCAAACAAGGGCAGTTGTCTTTAGAGAGAACATGGTGGTGGCCATGTTGTGAACTATTTTGGAGTATGTCTCTGTGTCTGCACACCTGCGCAGTCATGCTGATTGTCCATTCATTCATTCATTCATTCATTCGTTCATTCATTCATTCATTCATTCATTCATTCATTCGTTCATTCAATCATTCAATCAATCAATCAATCAATCAATCAATCAAGCAAGCAAGCAATCAAGCAATCAATCAATCAATTCAATTCAATTCAATTCAATTCAATTCAATACATTCATTCACGGATTCTTTAGCCACTGCCCAATGAAGACCTTTTGGGGGTCTGTTTTGTGCCGCACTCTTCAACATTCTACAAGGCAAAGTCTCCTTGCACACCAACTCGATCTGTTCCAGCGAATATTCTGGCTTCCATTCCTTCCACCCACATGCTGGAAACCCAACATGACACCAATGTGTTTTGCAGCTGGAAATTCCAGGGTTCCTTTACTGAGATTCCTGGTATATCATGTTTATATCATTTATATTTATATCATTATATAATGTTCATCATTGTTTATCCAACTCCTCCTAATGGGATTGTCTCTGTCTGAATCCACCGTGCAACCAACCATCGAGGTTGGTCCAGATCTCATATGTAGAGTCTAGGGGCTCCACATCTACACTAATGGCTTCCTGAGTGTGACACAGCCAGAACTGCTGGAAGAAAATAGTATTGACTTCAAAATATTGACCTCCAATAAACTTGGTTACTTTCTGGATATAAAAGCCTTGGAAAATACTACTGCAAAACACGTGGTCCAAAAGGAGTAAAGATCTTTCTAATATCATGTTGAAAAGGACGTATTTTGCACCACCCTGCCAGCACCCTTCAAGAAAAGCCACCTCCCATTGATATATTCCAATCTTTCTTTACATCCCATGGCCGTGACTTCTCCAACCCCAGGTTTGGTGGAATCTTCACAGTCCTGCACCTTCTGACGGATTTCCCCCAAGGTGGTCTCAGCCGTAACTGGCACCGCAAACATTCCCAGGGTGGTCAAGACCTTCACCTCGGGTACATGGTCCTTCGGACAGGTGGAGTAAGAAAAAAAAAATACATTAGATGACTACATACAGTATACATACCATAATCATACATATATATATAAAGATGAAAACACTAGTACCATCAATAAAATTAAAACATTGAAAGTAAAAGCATTTAATAGCCCATGTCAGACAGCATCAAACAAACTTAGTTTATATTCTTCACCTCATCACAGCGGTGGCCACATCTCCTGATCGCGCTCTGCAATCTCAGCAGCGCCTTTCTTAATGAGGCCACCCTTCTCATCCCAAATCTCACGGTCAGGTGCGGTGTTCTCCGTGAAGATCACTTCCTCCCAGGGATCCAAGTCGAGCCCCATGCAGGAGGTTATGACTTGGAAATAGGACGATCCCTTGGAAAGGACCTGTCCTGTTTGGTGGTTTATCAGGTGCAATTATGAGTTCATTGCAGCTCATGACACCGGGAAGTACGAATACAAGAATCCAGGTGACGCTTCAAGTTTCAAATAAGAGAAGCACTTGACGAGAAGTTGATGAAGTGCGACAGGAAAAAACTGAGAAGTCCATTCTGACATCTGAGAAAAGGGATCCTACTCCCACACTGATGCCCCAGTGATATCCCATGCCCCTGTCCTGTCCCTCTTCTTCGGCCATTTTTCTTTATGCAGAAGGGGAAAGTTGAGAGGCTGAGAGGAGTATATTTGAGCCAATGCTCGCGACAGAACCCGGGGAAGACTTAAAGGAATTGAGGTTTCGATTCTGGTGCACGAATGATCCGATGCATTCGCAACAAAGCAAAATCATTCAAAAATCCATGATGATGATGATGATGATGATGATGATGATGATGATGATGATGATGATACTCGTCACCAATCCAATCAACTGAGATGCCCTGACGCGTGGCCTCAGCATTTGGACTTTCGTCTTGGGAACTGTGAAAGGCGGGATGGAACGACATGGAACGGCCCTATCATGAACTCGACGTTGAAAAATCATCTGCCACATGTCAGGCTGCAAAATACATCACGAACATGTGCGGAAGAGAATCTACCTTTCAATGTCGGTTTGACTGTGCGCATTCATTATGAAGGCTCTGGTAAAACACTTCGAGTCGAATTCAACACGTTTCTTATTCTGCTGGGGCTTCAGCGATGGGACTGCAGCAGGTCGTTCCGGTCGTTCCTGTTGAAAGGTACAAATCCAATGGATTGCTACATGGTGCTTGGCGGGAAGGTGTCTTGGGATGAAACCTCAAGAAAGAAATGGTTGCAGCAAGCTAGCCATTATGCACAGTCGTACGCAGTTGTATCATGGCTAATTTATTACAAAGAAAACATCGCAGCATGAACCGGTGCTGTCCGACTTATTACTCTCATGCATTTCAAGCAACCTAATGATGGTATGAATCCAGTAGGAAGTAACAACGACAACATATCATAGTTATGTCTGGTTCAACAAAATTGTGCACAGTGGACACTGTATCCCAGTACTACCGTATGAGCTATCCTTCCTCATCACCCACTAGCAAGTGCGTCTGTATCACCCACCTTCATCTGAGCTTGAAGTTGTCGCGTCCTCACCTGGGAGCTATGAGCAACGGTGACAGGTGCCAACCCCCTTCGTTTGGCCACCCGACCAACTCATCATTCAAGGCATGCCGCAGCGACCTAGGCAACAAAAGCCATCTGGAGAAGATTCCTAGCCACTCAAAGCAAGAATTCGGTGGGCCAACAATAGCGCTACGTCCAGCCCAAATTGAATATTGTCCATTATTGTCCTGCTGGCTTTGTCATCTCACTCAACTGCATGAGTAATACCGACCATTCCTTTACTCAATACACATCCATCACTCCCTGTTTTTTTTCTCGCATCGCAATGCCACAAGTCGAATTGAATGGTCTGAATCTTAAAATCAGGGATGGATCCCTTCCGCCAGTGGAGCTCATCCAACTGTCGCGACATGCGTTCAAAACCACTCACTTCAATAACTCAGAACAGTCAGCAGAACATCTGGCGGCCATTTGCAAAGGTTGCGGGGCAAGGTATTCAAAATCAAGATCTGCGAGCAAAAACCATTGCAGCAGTGTGAGCGCCAAAATGGTGTGTATCAATGGATGGTAATTTTTGATTTAATTCGTACGCTCCTTTGGCACTGAAAGCCGAGGGTCACCATTCAACTATAGGTGTTTGACAGTGCCAACTCCCAGCGACGCCTGGACGAGGCTGCAAGCCTCACACCTAGCCAGCCAAAATGTGTTGGGAGCTACGTCAAACCGTATGACTATGTATAAATATGTATAAATTATCAACCACCATAAGTTCACCTTTATCTTTCTGCCATATGTCCATCCGTTGTGTTGATTTTGTTTGGGTCCGGTTTCAGCCCTGAAGTCTAGGCCCTAAACTACTATTTTCTTGGAGCCCACCTATGCCCAGGGCCACTCTTCAGGAGCAGGAGGACGATCAGATGTGGTGGAAGGAATTGACGGCTCCGGCGCCGTGGACCTCTGCGTTCAACGCTGTAGATGATTGAAGGGTAAAACAATGGAAGGCAGCCCTATGCAATCTCCAACCGAATAAGCTGACAATGATATAGCTGATAGGAATCAATGAGAGCAGTGAATAAAGTGGTCAATAATGCTTGAGGGTCATGTTGTCCTTAGATTTCCTGAATACCTGGGCTCATTTGTCCCCTTCCAAACGGTGCTTATTGAAACAAGGCGAGTGCAATGATTCTGGGAAATTTGGAGGTTGCAGACGCAACAACTTTTTAAATACATGTCGATGCACCCAAAGGCAAAACATCAATACATGTGTGAGTCCAAAGGCTGGGAACAAAACAGAACTAGCCTTGCTCTGTCCATACTTGTACCATGTCAGATTCCAGTATCCCTCTGCACATCTACCCCACAAAGTCCTCCAAACCATTTTCGGTCTGACTCAAAGTGATTTCAATGCCGTAGGGCCACATCTTAAAGAGATGCTAACTCCGAATTCAAACAGATCTGAACATCAGTCAAAAACACGGTTTCAGCAGATCCTTTCGAAACCCTCATCGAAAGGAGCCCGTTTAAAGTCGAACTCCAGTGAAGGAAGTGGACAAAGATTCCTAGAGAAGCTTGAAATGTTCACCTTTTGAAAGATTACAGCAGCGTAGACCCCAAACAGAATTTTCCAACATTGAACATGACTCTCATGCGTGACAAAGCACAAAAAGGCTAGTAAAAAACATAAGAAAGTTATGATGTATCTTCCCAAGACTTATCAAGTATCAAAAGGACAAGTGTAGCTGCTGGTTTTCTTACACCTTTTTCATCTACCAATTCTATTCAAATAAACCTTAAATTGTCCGTTTCATATCTGTAAATCCATACATTCCACATGAGTACACAGTACAATCTATAAAACAAAAAATTTCAAATAGAAATAAATAAAAATCATTCACCAATTGCTATTTCTATCCAAAATTATCCAAATATAAAATCAAACAACCAAATCATATAATTCTCATTCAAATACATACAGCCATGCCAACCTAGAAATGGACCCCACAGCATTCGCTCGTGAATCTCTCCCACCTCCTTCTCGATGGACGTGACCTCACAGGCTCTTCAACCTCGATTTCAGCATCCGAGGCCGACGCCAATAGGTCCTGGTGAAAAAGAGTCAGCACATGAGTTGAATCTTTCAATCGAAAGGGACTTGTTACTTGTTGAATCTTATTATTGAAACTTGTTGAATCTTATTGAATCTGAGTAGTCTAGATCCTGTCGAATCTGACTACCGTTTTTGATTGATTAGAGGTTCCATGTGCTTACACGGCGGCCATTCTTTAGCCATAGCCACATCTGCCTCGATAGAAGGGGTTTAAAACAGTCTCACCCGATTCTTTTCGATCCTTTTTGCATTTTATCTTGTGAAATCATCGATTAAGCATGGATGGTAGCCCCAGATCCCTTGCATTTTCAACCAAATGCATGTGCAAAACGCGCCCTGTTAGCCAAAGGTGAAACCCGAACTTTCTATGGCCAGACTTAAATGGTAATTGCATGCTGGCCACGTTTAAATGTAGCAATCCATCGCCTCATGGCCATCAAGGTCACAGCTTTAGCAACTGATACTGGTTCCTTCGGTGGATCAGCATCAAAACGCAAATCCTCATGATGAGCACCAGCAGTAATCAAATGCTCCGAGATGTCTAAGCCTTCTGGTAAAACCTCAAATTTTGGAGCACCCACACGCCATGGATCCTTTTCCCCATTGGTGAAGAGTAAATTCCCTACCTGCAAGTTGCTAGCACCGAAGTTGATCGGAAGCCAAGCAGTTCGTGGAGTGAGGCCATAGCGGATCTTACAGCTTTCAGCGACCTCCGCCAGCTGATCATCTGCTGCAGGGTAAAAGGCCATACCATCGCTGGTCAAGGATTGCATGGGCATCTCATTGCCTTAGATGTCACCAAAAAAAAAAACATCATTGCAACTACAGCCCTCAAAATTGCTGCAAAAAACGAAATTAGAAATGAATGAAACACCTACTTGTAGAGAGAGGTACAAGCTTGGTACTGCCAATGTCCCATATCTGGTGCCTTCACTGGCCCATGCAATTCTCCCTTGGTTGGACGGCCAACAACTTCGGCCATGATGTCATAGCAGCGGTATCCACTCGTGGAATTCAGGAATAGATCCTCACTTGATAAAGGAAAAAATGAATATACAAATATGATGATATGTCCATAGTTCCTCCCTAAAGATAACAATAAAAGCTGGCAGATGCAAAATAGACTGCTTTCCTTTTGCTGACCTTCTGTTTGGGCAAATAAACAAAAACCAACTTCAAACATTCCAAGTCTTCAAACCCAAGCATCCATAACCTTGCGTAATCCCAGGATTCCATTCTGCTGCAACAAGTCGCAGGCGACTTTCACTGGATTCGCGGGTAAAGGGGTCACGAAGTTGGTGGCCACTGGATAATCCAACATGGCTAAAGTAGACATGATACCACGTAGGAAGAAGTCAGCCTTGGACCCTGCAGAAGTTTCATTTTGTAAATTGTGGCAGGATCCCAAAGTCTTGGACAACTCCTGAGGCTTTGAAGGTTTGAAGTTTTTTCCAAGCATCAAAATTGCGGAAAAAATGGGGGGGTTGGATGTCTCAGTGAGAATCATCTAGTTTTTTCCACTATCATTGATAGTAGAATTGAAAACCTACCTCAACAATCATCGACACCGAGGCTCGTCTCGTCCCTCTTCTGTTTGTCCTTTCTCCAACACTTGCTCCATTGCCAGAGTCAGGTCGCGTGGGCATGTCTCTGCACCATATCTTCTGAAGGTGTGAAGGGTGGCATTCCAAAAGTCTTCCTGGGACTTTGATGGATTTCATGTGCGAAAAGGCAGAAATCCGATGAAGTCTTTAGAAAGAAAACCAAGAACTTCCTCAAGCTTTTTGGGGGGCATTCTGATGAAAACCATGTGAAATGCATACTGTAGCAAGTGACAAACTGTGACGGGGGACTGTCAAGTAACGTGGTTAGGTGTTTCAAAGGTTTCGTTTCTTCAAAAGCCCAGCTTCTTGTCGACCATCTTGAGGATAGAAGTCAATTGGTGCAGAAGATGCGATGCCACCTGCTGTGAGGTGTGGATATTTCTGTCTGAACCACGCAACCAACATCCCACCATAACTTCCACCCAAGGTGATGATGGGGCACTCACGTTTTCGACAGCCCAATCGAGATCTTAAGCCTGCCAGAAACCATGCCGTATCTGCTAAGGCCTGCTCTATCGTCAAGGTGCGTAAGGGAACAATGGATTGGCCATAGCTGCGATGTTCCAAGAAAACCACCAAAGCTTTGAGCACTTGAGCATGTTCAAACACAGCACCTGATGCATTGTAAAAGGTCTCAACTGATCCTTCACCACCAAAGAAAAAGAGAATGGGATTGGTTGGTTCCCACCAGTCTTCAAATGTCATGGTCCTTTGTTCAAAGGTGGCATTGTTTGTAAAGTCAAAGTTGTCCACGAAGGAGATCACCTTTCCGCTTTTGGGTGGATACCTTTCAAGTGCACCACCACCTGTCAAAACAGCTGCCCAACTTAACGGCAAAAGTCCACTTGCAATGGCCAAAGGAAGGACGCCCATCGTCCTAAAACACGAGCTGCCTTGCGATGTGGCTTCTACTGCTGTTGGGCCTAGGCTATTGGGCTAATGATCTTGAGCCGACAATTCAGCGATGTCATACATCAAACGTCATCAAACATCAAACATCGTACATTCCTTGCAATTTGCGAGTTGTATTAAATAGCGTCGCTTTGAGGAATCTTTTTCTACCAAACATAATGAAATCGTTTTGTTTATAGCTTGAAGAGTGTAAGGAGCAATTGAGCGGGCGCCAGGGCCCTTCATGGTTCATGTGCCCTGTGTGCTGCAGACAGAACAAATAAAATGATGATGTCTCAGCATCTCATTGGCATCAGTTGACCCATGGGACCCATGGCTCCTTCTCCTCTTCGATCACTGATGGCTTCGGTCGCCTTCTTGCCTGCATCAAGTGGCGAACTTCAAATGAATTGGGGCAGACACCAAAGATGCTGACCACATGGACATCCGGGAAAAATCTAATCCCACAGAATGAATCCACGTGCTTTTGTCGCAGTAGGAGGAACATGAACAACTCAACTCAAGTCTAATTCAGATTGGTGTGTTGACACTCAATTCATATTCCATTCCAGGCCTTAGGTATGGCAACTCATTAGCAGGTCACGATAAATTCCACCCATTCCCGGCATCACTTCAAAAAAAATCTTGCACCTGACGCTCCGGTCCCTTGTCTTTCACTGATTTCTCACTCGTCTTTTGCGTCTTTTGCCTTCCTTCTTGTGCCACTTTGCCTTTGCGCACCACCGGTGTGGCTGGAGAGCGTGGCTTTCGCGGCGCAGGTGCCGCCGTCGTCGCTCTCTTTTTGCGGCCGGTGACCTTCAGGTAGGCACACCTCAGGGTTGGAATGCCATTAGAAAATCTGGCAACATCATGCCATATTCAACTCTATAATCTTCAGTGGAAGGAGTTGGGAAAAAAATTAAGCGGCCCATAGACGGGCCGCGTGAGGAACAAAAACCTCATTGACATGTCCTTTCGGTTCTTGGATCTTGGGTCCAGAATTGCCTTTGCACCCAATGACTGGCTGTAAATGCAAGGACAATTTTGATTTTAATAATCCGAGAAGCAACAAATAAAACAAAGTTTATGTATATGCCGACCAAAAAGGGCACAAACAACAGGCCGCAACATGTGGCAACCGCGGCAACCCTATTTATCCTATTTTCTCCATGCCATAAATCTCTATACGCTATACAGGTCCTGTTGTGGGGGTTGCAGAGGTAATAGTATGTATGCAGGGATCCCTGACTTTCTGAATATTTCCTGCCAAGATGCTTGAGGTCATAGCGCAAATCACGAAGGTTGTAAGTGAGCAGTGTGCCATCTGGTCTTTTTGCTGGATGTTTGTAGCGCATGTGCCCCACCACCTCTGCAACTTGCTTTCCTTGGCATTTCTTCATCCGGTTTCGGATCCCTTCACAGGAGGGTTTTTTGCTGGTCGGTGTCATCACACCCGTGGCAGGGCAAGGCAGATTCAACTGTTTCGACTTCGGGCTGGACCCAGAACTCCTTGAGTTTCTGGAGCTCCCAGAGCTGGTTGATTTGGCAGACTTCTTGGGTGCCTTGATCACTGGAGTTGATCTTACCTTGACATAACCCCATTTCAGGTCATAGCGAAGATCTGGAACACTGTATTTCACCAAGCCTTTCGACGGATGTGTATATTGCAATTTGTGCACCACATCACTGACCCTCTTGTTTTTGGCTTTGGACATTCTGGATTTGATGCCTGGACATTGAGTTTCCTTCACCTTCTCGGTGGGTATCATGGTTGCCTTCTCAGAACAAGGCAAGGCAGGGAGCTTCACGGCCTTAGCCGCCTTGGCTTTCGCCTTGGCCTTCGGCTTGCTCGCCTTGGCTTTCATCACTCGGCCTTTGGCCTGGCGCTTCATGACCTTCTTCATCGAATCAACGCTTGAGCACCAGGGTTTTCAGATGTTCAAACAAATGCCACAACTGCTCTTGGCCATCGTGTTCATACTTGTAGCAGGGTTTTGCAGCAGCAACAACAGCAACAACAACAACAACAACAACAACAACAACAACAACAACAACAACAACAACAACAACACTAACAGTAAGAGTAACACCAACAGTTGGGGTTGTTGTTCTGATTCAGGTCTTTCAATGAGAGTCTACTGAGTCATGAAGAGAACTCATTCGGACGGTGTCATAATGTCATTCAAGCCCCCACCGGGTTCCATTCCACCCAATGATGCGCCCTCATTTTTTGGACATGTGGTGAGACTACATGAGACTCCACACCATAACGCTGGATGCGAAGCAACGGTGCAAAAGCCAGGCAAAATAGGACGCCAAATTGGCAGGTCATGACTTTTCGATCGCTTTCTGGGTGGCTTAACAAGTACGTGACATACATCTACAGGCATGATGCAAAAGAAGTATCCCCTCCAACGCAATTCTAAATTATGAGGATACAAAGGTTGCAATAAGAAACAACCATTGGGCACGTAAATTGAGAAACAATGTGATCACTTTTGTGATCTATTGACGTCTCAAGGGTCAAATACTGAACATGTTCGTCCTGGAATATTCCTTTTCGATAAAAACAATCCAGCGCAGAATTGGCTTAGATGTGCAACTCCACTGATGCACTTTTTGATGCAGCTGGCCTGGAATATCCTGGAATTGTGTAATTTAGCATCTATGCGAAATATCATGTCTCAACCTGTCTCAATCTGAATGAAGCCCATCTTGTCCTATCTTACAAAAATTAACCAGCAGTGATTTCCATAAACTGAACAGTGTCCCAGACAATATCAAACAATATGCAAAACAGGGTGAAGATGCTGAATCACACTTCATAATATGCATGTATGCTATATTCCGTCTACTTGTTTCTGGCCATGTACTTAACTCCATTTATATTCCATGTCTAAGACGGATCCATGCCGGCTCCCTCATGATGATTGCAGCCCTTGATCATGCCCCCCGCGTTCATGACGCTACACCAGCCACCGGGGTGAGCACACGGACCCAACAGGTCACTGTCTCTGGTGGCGATTAAAAGCGCTCTCGTAATGAGGCTCGCAAGATGGAATCCAATAAAGTGAGAAGGAGTGGCTGCAATGATTTTTGACTGGTTCTACAGTAGGGGTTGGTTTTTCAGTCAGGTTCCATGTTAGACGAATCTATATAGAGTCACCCAATCTCAAAAATCTGACCCTGTCAGCCAAGGAATAGACTAATATACGAAATTAGAAGAGTGTCTTTCGTTGGAAATTGATTTGGTATACCTTTCTTTGCTGATACTCAGCAGCTTCGAACTTTGACCCCATCCGCGAGCAAGGAAGCGATATCAAACGCCAGATTGTGCGCCAGCATTCGTAAGCCCAGGATTCTAGCAACCCCGGAAGGACGCAAAAAGAAGGACCGCTTCAGCATGCTTCAGCCAAAGGCTGGACATGTGGCATGTGGCACTTGAATGTACTTGACCTATTGTCATCCTGGAGTGAGTCACTATTCAAATTGAATATTTTTGCCAATGAATATTGGGTTCTTCCAGGGTGTTGTATCTATAGCACTTACCCAAACGCATATTTCCTGCAAACATTTATGCTCATTCTGAAACAGTTTTGCCAAAGCTTTTCTTTAGCTTACAAGAATTCACATATAGGAAAGAAGAACCACATATCGAACCGATGGGAAAAGAAGTGTATCCTTCAACTCTGGAAGAAAACTCTCAGCAAAGCCCCACAATCACACGAGCTGCCGGAGGTACACAAACCTGGCATTGACAGCAAGTATCGGCTTCCAGTATGGGTCAATATGAAAAGGCTTAGTAAGATTTCAAAGTAACTCCTACCGGTAGTCGTTAATCATCCTTATCCTTGTTGGTGGTGATTAGTGATGCTGACTGTGACATCCAGCCATGTTAAAGGAATACTTTGCACCAAAGCTGTTGAGGAATCCATGAACACAATGTGCTTTAGCAGGCATTCATGTGATTCATTTCCGAGAGCAAAAACTATGTTGTCGAATTTGTTCAAGTCATTTGGTTGGATGTGGTTTTCCTCATCAGGCTTCCAGTGTCAGTTGGAAACTTAAGATCTGAGTGACATGTATCTACAAACCTGGCCATGCAATTTGTTAACTGTGCACCCTGGAGCCCCACCTTGCAATGTCGACATGGCTGCATGAGCCCCAGCTGTGGTAAAGGTCGCATGCATTCCGGAGGCGAGCATGAGTGACAAATACAACGACCACACTTGCGGCAGTGATGTTTCCTGAAGCAATCAACGGAAGCGCATCTGGTTGACCCAAGCAAAAAAAGACAAACAATTTATCTGACAGAAATGGTGTCAAAATGATGATTGGCCACGAATCTAAAAAGTACTATCGAACCCTGGATGGTACCTGGTAGATATATGACTCCCCTTGTCCATCTTAAAGCAAGAACCCCAGGGATCATTTTTAGATCTAGCAAGTAGAAGTCTTGAATTTCATGCAGCCTGACGCGGAAGAGACAATCCTTTTTGCCATCCTTTTTGCCCTCCCCGTTTGCAGCTCCTCAAAAGCAACCAGAAGTCAGCCTGACATATTTGACACAACTGCAGTTGAGGCTGCAGATCGGCAATGAGGTCCCAGTCAAGCAACATGAAAGAAAATCTTACTATATCATCTATATATATCCAGCACTGTCCCTAGGACCCTTTGATTTGTTAGGTTGCTTAAAATTTTGAAGCGCCATGCTGTTTTGAGTCCCGAACCTCCCAAAATACAAGCTAGCCATAGCCTCACCCGCCCATTTTGCAAGAAACCTTCGGACTAGCTATCATCCACATTGCTTTTGAAGGCGCAATCAGTTTCAACTTGAAGAATCTTCAACATCCACTCGCCATGAGACCACGTGGGAAACCGACGTTAAACCCCAGCACCTTGCACAGCTGGCAACGCTCGGCATCGGTCCACTTAGGCTCCTGGTTTTGCCGCAGCTGTTCGTTTCATGTTGGCTCAATGTCCTAACACTACGAAACTCAAAGGGGCAGTTTTTCCCCCGAAAACTTAAAATGGATTACCTAAAATCATGGTTTTGGAAAAGGTGGCTCCTTTTAAATATGGCCATTTTTGGTATCTATGTTAAATTTCTGGGGGGTATTCCAAAATAAACCTACAAACCTCTGTGTATATTCTGGCCTTGCCCTTCTTGACTTCAACCAAGGGAGCGGGAGGTCGAATCGGTCGCAATTCTTCTGGTAATGGGCCACTTCCATTGGACATGGCCAGCAAGCGCCGCCTGTGGAGTGAGGTCACTACAATTCATGGGATGATATAACAATCAGAAAACAATCAGAAAACATATTAGGTCCACTAGGTATATGCAAAATGATGAAAAGCAAAGGGATACAAGGAAGGATTCCCATACAATTCAAATTATCATGGTTAAAGCACCAGAGGTTCTATGATTTGCCGGACATCACTAGACAAGCTTTGAACACAGGACATAAATCCAAGCGAGTTGATATCATTGTGGCACATACTACTTAAAAATTAACATTGACATTTATAGTGATCCAATGGCGGTGTATATGGATGCGAACAGATGCATTTCAACATGGAGATAACATATGTGCACATAAGTTGATTCTCTGAGCATGAGAAATACGGAGAAAAAAAGGGCTTTGGGTTATGACCGACATTCATCATCGTTTGATGCGCACTAATTCTGGAGTCGTTGTTGTGTGCAATGCGACACTCAAGGGCCGGCCTGTACAAATCTGCGGCTGGTGTGTGGTAACGCGTGTCCATGGGCAAACTCAGCCACACCTTTCTGGACACATTCTGCGAGTCTTGAAGGAAAGCCTCCAGCGACATGATTTAGAGGTGCTCGGTTCAAACAAATCCTGTCCCATGATGTCAACCCTTCAAATGTTTCCCGCCAACACCGACAGAGTCAGCGTTTCATTTTATGGTTACTACTGCCGGTTGCTTCATGGCATCGGGACTGCATCGGGTACCAGTAATGACTCTGGCTTCAAGCCAGCCAACCAAAGGCGTGTGTGAGCATCGTCAACATGACCATAGCAATGATGATTTTGTCTGTATAATACTTACCATCATCTTCTTCTCCGTCTTCTTCCCCTCCCCATCTGCGGGCAGACCTGAAAGGAATCATTCCCACCTGCATCGATAAGAAGCTGCCATTCAGCTGGTTTCCTGGTGCCAAAGGTGTGATCCGAAACCATCAAGAGGATCTCAAAGATCATACCCTCTGATTGTGCATATTACTCCATTCTTAGCGGGCATTTGTGAAGATGTACCTCTCTACAAAATAGATTTGATTCGATCGGAAATCAGCACCTACGACCTATAGCAACACTCACGCATGCTCAGACATTGAAATCAACTCTGATTATCATGCAATATGCAGAAACATGATATGCCCAGATTATGCCCAGTATCAAACAACCGTTCGCTTTGGGTGTAGCAGCGGAGGTTCAACTACACAGCCCTTGAAAGCCAATAAAAAACTTGAAGAACGCTGCCAGTCAAACCATGAAAGCAGCATACCTGGATTGGATTTGGAAAGGCCTGAGACACGCTTCAAAAATTTCCTCCACGGCGACAACCTCTACGCCCCACATGCCTGTCTAACTCAAGCCAAAACTCCAGGCAACCAAAAAACATAGGTGCAAACCAAGTCTCAATGTATCCAGCTTCAAAGACTTCACTTTGGACCTGGGCCCCAAAGTTTTGACGCGCAAAAGTCGATTTCAACATGCCTTTGACTACCCCCCGGTTCTGGAAATTCGGTGGCCGCACACGTGGACCCCAAAGGACCGATGGCTGCCGGCACATTGGATGCATACCACGATGCCTCGGGAAAATCCATTTGGTCGATTTCTATGGGCTATCCAGGACGCTCCCAAAAGCAGGGGAAAATGATTTTCCTTCTTCATATTAGCTGGTTCCTGGAGTCCTGAAGTGTAGGCGATCCCAATTGTGAATGATAATTCGCAAATGTGGAGATATACCTTGCCTGCAATGAATCTGTGACAAATGATCCACGCTTGTAATATCTTGTAACTAGAAAACCACTATATAATCCTGTTGCTTTGGGAAACATTTAGATCTGACACTCTCCCTTCAAAAATAGTGACAGTGACCAACACCCCGACATAAATTCAACTTCCCCCAGGTTCAAAAGTCGGTTATGTAGTTTCATTGGGAAAAACACAGCGCTCGTTCTTGCTTAAGAAATTGGGAAGAAGATATATTTATCGGCAGAAACCGTCTGAAGCTAAGCTTCCATAACTCAAGGAAACCCAGGGATCTGCACTGCACGGCGCATCGCAGTCAAAGCCTGCCAAAGGATTTTTGGAGGAACTGTTGAACCAAACAAAACTAAATATGCTATCCAGTGATATACAATATATCTATAAAACAACTACATGTAATACGAAATAACACTAGTGACAAAACATGATTGTGTCATTGTATTCGTATTATGCATTCTTTAATACAAGTTCAGACAAGAACTCTGTCAAGTCCACCAAAAAAATCAATGACCAGCCAAAGAAACAGGAGGAATTCCCCGGCAATGCTAACACTGAGCTGCATTGATCCCTCATTGGGGAGGCGGGGCTACTCCCAGAGCTCGCCATGCGGCCCAAGCTGCGTCTGAATTTCGAAGCAGCGGCCGTTTTGTGTTGATATCTACTACTGTTGTCAAGTCTAATTTGTGTTACTAATGTGCAGGATAAATACGGATTATAATTTCTATTTACTATAAATATCTATAAATAGACAATAAAACAAATTCAAATGAACAGTACATGGCAGTATTGAGATTGGTAATACCGGGTTCTTGGGTGCCATTAACGATGTATATCTGATCTATGCACTGAATTCTGCTGGATGATGTTGAATCTAAGTAAGGCAACATGATGACCATGGTGATGCATTTCGGCGGTCTAATGAGAGAAACAACAACACACCACTGACTGAGCCTAAAACACATCGGAATCCCCATGATTTACAGTAATCAAAACGTTTACAAGTTCCTGGACAAGAAACCAAGAAAAGTAAATTCCAATCAATCCCCAGTAAAGTGGGACAAATGCCTGACCATAAAACTGCCAAATCTGGAAATTGATGCTGCACATTTTCCCCCGTTGAGTCACGTGGCGTGGCATTATCTCTGGGCCCCCTGGCTTTTGTAGAGCTTCAGCCTGTGGTTTCACCGGTCAACTTCGTGGAACTTGGGGGAAAATGGAGACACTGCCCAAATGCAATGTGGCACATAGACAGTTTTCATAGAGACATGTTAAAACACCTCAACTCAAGTTTGCAATACTAATGTCATGGTCAGTCTGATTTTCAAACTTCCCAACCGTCCCAACCTCCTCAAAGCGTCTGCGAACGGATTCCAACACTCCGGCATAGGCTTTGTCCTGGGGATCCACTCAAAGCATCACAGTGAAACTGATCATCGTTTCCTACAGACTGAAAGCCACCTTTTCAAAGACTGACCAGCTCTTGATCCATGGATTCAAGAAGAAAATGGAAGTGCCTTTGGTTCCTGGTGATTATCCACTCATCCAATCTATAAAAAATAAATATCCAGAGGGACTGATGTTTTTTGATTTCTCACTTCTTTTCAATTCACCAGTCTTCCATCAAACAGGCCCACACTCGCTCCGGGAGATCAGGACCCTTCACCTTAAAACGGGATGAATCACTGGATACGTTTGATGGATATTGATGGATTGGATCCTACACCACTTGGGGATAAGTAAATTTCCGGGCCCCATACATTTCCATACATTTCCACTGTGCCAGGTCTTCTTCCATCAAAAAAAAACACTACAGTATACCAGTTTCTTGTGGCACTTCAAAAAAGTTGTCCTTCATTTGCCCTGAGAACAGAGCTGTCAACTAAGGAACGAACGCGACCAAAGTTTAGCAAGGTATCCTGCATGGCTTCCTGATTGACTTTTTGGGGATTCTAAAAAAAAAACATCCTTAGGGAAGGTTCATTGCCAGTGGCGAGTCACAAGGAAGGCTCATCCAAAGTCTAAATGGTTCATTTATCATCATTTCATTTACTACCGTCGTTGCATGAGGGTGAAAGCAGCCTCAGTAGTCCCAAGACTCGCCCAAAGTGACGCTGATGAAGTCTTGAAAACCCATACGAAAGTCGTTCAGTCAAACATTGATATAGAACTTGTGCCTCACAAATGCCCCTCATATAGTGCATTCATCCCAAAAATTCCAAAGGGGAAATTGCGGTTGTAAAATTCGACCTTTTGCAAAATTCCAACTGCCACAGGGCCACAGGGCATTGCATCCCTTACACGGTCCCATTACAACCATCATCTACCCTGGCAAGGTACTGCCGCTGCCAAGCGACGTTGGACCTGCCGTTTGGAAGACTTGGGGGTTAAAACCTGTGGTAGTTCAGCATGGCCAAGAAATCTAGAGGTGTTGGTTTAAGGAATTTGTTGATATCATTCACATGTTTCCCAAATTTTAGATGATATTAGGTGTCATATATATATAAATATATGTGCTGGATATCTGGCACTACTGCAGAAGTACTTGTGATTTAAAAATCATATGATTTGTATATGATGTGCTTGGGTCCAAAAGAGGACAATAGGGAGCTTAAGGGAGGCGAATGGCTGGTAGCATATCCCGGGGATCTCTGTGATGGGTGACACGAAACAAGTTCCTTGTAGTTGGTGACTTGGGGGAAGTCTTGTAGATTTGCTGCTCCAGGCGTCCTGAGTGAGCATCTTCCAACTTTTTGAGAGATGTGATGATGTGATGACATGCTTCATCACGAATTGCCGCTTCAGGTTGCTTTAAAGGAATGACCGAAACCTACCCCTCTTTCCGGTACTAGTCATAGTTTCATATTAACGATATTAATAGCTTCCAACTCCACCAGTCAAACGAGATGATAGCTGTGGCAGTTGGTGCAGCTTTCTCAAAATTCACCGCTGCATCTGGGGTCTTGACTTAACTTGGCTTCACCACTTGGGGGGGAAAGCATGATAAAGTATACAAGAGACCTTCCTCATAGTTGAGGGTCTGCGGAGCCATGAAATGACACAGTCTCAAAGTTCAGGATGGACTTGCAGGGTTCCTTCGTGGCAGGGTACCAGCCCATTCAGCCCTCATCGTCATCCCAGCAGCACACAGCGGCACTTTTTGGACGACGCAAGTTCGCCGATTTCAGGGTGCAACCATCATCAAATCGTCGACATGCTATCGACTCTATCCAATGGCATATATTTCCATGCCGCAAAAACGTGCTTCAAATGCCAACGCCACCACAATGTGGCAAAGGACTCTGGCCGGTGTATAATTAATGTGTTTGGCAAATCAACGCAGATCTACCTGGCAATGAAGATCTCAAAACTGAACTCGAAGTAACAAAAACCAAAACTTGGCCAACCATCCTCGCCTCCAAAATTGTGTGTCAGCCCTGCCATGCCGCACGAATTACGAATGCTGAAAATGATCCGAGACCAAAAAGTAGCCAATTTGGGCAAGGTTCACTGGCCCACAGTGGCCGACTGTGCTTCAGACTCTGAACTGAAATTCAACCGTTTTAGACTGGCTAGATTGTGACCTGTATGCTAGCGGCACGTAAAACATAAAATCAGCATTTGATTATTTGATCTACTGCATAATCATTTGGCATTCAAAATATTACAAAAACACATGCAAATTTACAACACCGTGCTTCTTATGGCTTCCCTCAAACGTTGTGAGTCATTTTGTGAGGTACCAAGAATGCGTTGCGAAAAATGCGAAAACCCTATGGCTTTGAGGTCCAGTGCGCACTGTTGCCTTGCGTGAACCTTGAAAAAGATGAATTGGCCACGGCAAAAATGAAGGTTCACTGGAAAGAAACGGCTTGGCCGTGCACCAGCGTCTAAAATTCTTAATTTCAGGCACCGGACCCTGGCGCGGGCTGGCCATTGGTTGGAAATGCTTCGGACTACCTGCAACGTTAATGGACCTCTAAAAAATTGCAGCTCGCCCTTGACGCCAACCCCTGGGACCGGCTCCTAAAACCAGACCAATTCGCAAAACAAAAAGGGACTCCTGGAAATTTCTCGGCCAAAACATCCACTGAAGTCCTGAGAAATTCCTGAGTAATACTCAAGCACCCTGGCCACTGTGGCTGCCGGGTTCTGGTCTCATGCTGGCATCCAGCCAGGCACTCCGACGTCTAAGTTCAAGCCTTGAAAGAGGCGAGCTTGACCCGTCAACAAATGAAGTAACGGAAATCGAATGTTGTGGTGAGCTTTTGTTGGAACAAGCTGTTTGTGGCTTGAATACGGGATTTTTTCAAATTCTATCAAAATTTCGGATCCTAACATCCAGTACCCTGCCAGAAGCCATCTTTTCCGTTCTTTTCCAGGATGTTTTTGGGGATCTATCATTTTCAACAGATCCCAATCCCAACGTGCACAAATACCTCGTACCCTAAGCCCTAGTCTGGGGTATTTTAAGAGTCTGAATATTCGTGCACTATATAATTTAATTTGATCAAACTCTCGGAAAAAAAACTCCAAAAAAATGGCTTGGCTGCGATACCTCCAATGTCGGAGATTGGAATTGTTTGCTGACTACGAATCATGCCCTTAGTATCATTACGCAAATTTCCTGCTTTCAGCACGCGTGCTGATGCGAATCAGACTTGAATTCTTGGACGCCTTCCCCACCAAATTGCTATCAAAGTAGCTCCAGACTATGCTTCAAACTAGGCAATTCCTTGGGCTTACCCATCCTGCGACCTGCCACAAACTGCAGCGAGCTTATGATGCTCGTATCAAGTCAAATATATGACATCGATTCGATCACAACCAACTAGTTGTCGTATCAAGTCATATCAGGTGGGATGGTGATTACATATGCTATTTGCTAATGGTATTTAAGTCTTAGATATTGGGCTCTCCGACCTGAAAGGAAGTGATTTGGAACAATCAACTGGTAAGGCCGTAGGGGACTGGGGGCCATTGATGATACAACAACATCTCTGCAACGTGGTTTCCAAATGACCATAGCACTACAAACCAAGTCTCCTGAAAATGTGCCATTCCAAGAGGGAAAGTCATCCTTCTTACCTCTTCAACCCCAACAACCCCATCACCTTGGCTACCATCTCTTGCCCTCATCTCCTTGCCTGAACCCTGGGTTTGCAGGAAGGGTTCCGACATTGTCCGCGCCAGGGTGTTGGACCTGCACCCAAGGGGTGAGGCAACCCCAACCTCCCAACCCAACAACCCACGACCCACCATTTCCCACCTCAATGGTGTGGGATTCAGTGACGGCCAGCCCTTGGCGTTTACCTCCTTGCTAAGACTAGGCAAGCTGCCTGGGAGCCTGCGAGGCGGCTGGTCGGGAATATGTTGCTGAAGTCTTATCTACCAAATATAGACCTGAAGCATTGAAAAAATATGAAAAATGATTGGGATTATGTTTGCAGGATGGTGTTCAAACCTTACGGAAGTATGAGATTCATCATGCAACTTGTTATGAATTCAACCTGCTTGCCTTTTTACACACATCTTTGCCTTCACCATTCCGAAAAGGGCCCATGGCTCTGCTTGGCATATTTTTCTCAATTGTTTGTACCCGAAATGCCCCAAAAAACTATGATCAAACTGGACTTCTAGCGGAAATGAGGAGGCAAACCCCCCACTGTAGGGAACAGTCGGTAAAGTATATAGTATATGTGCCGTATATCTGTTTAACAGACTCCACCAACTGCACACCTTGCACGTCCATGTCGAAGCTGTGCACCCTCCTTGGCGGAAGTGCTGCTACGTCGACCTGAGATATCAACTTGTTTTCAGAGAATATTCGTGAATATTCATCCTAGCATTTTGCCACATTCAGTCAAAGCCAAAGCATTCAGCATACTCATGCTCTAGTGTGGTTCCTCTAGCTACTGCAAGGACAGCACTTTCTCTGCCCCCACCAGTTGAAATGAAATATCAACTACACCACTCAAATAACAAAGGACATGTTTCCATCAATTCTTCAGCTTCCTGAACCCATCCGAGCCATCATTTCAGTTGAGCATCGATCTTTCACCTGCGAGGAGATCAAAGAAATCATGCGAAATCTCTACAAATTCAACGTGCAGATTTCCACAAAGAAATGTGGGAAGCCGAACCATGGACCTAACAAATGGGCCTGCCATGAGATGCTTCATGTTCTGACTTGATGGCACCTTCTTGCAAGCTTCATTTAGATCGTGCATCGCTTTCATGTGGCCTATCTCCTTGTCCACGACCTCAGGGTAGTGGAATCACAGGGAGGCACCATCCTGACCTATCAGTCACCATGTTCTCTCATTCAGGTCAACATGTGCTTTACCATACAACTAATTGTGTGCAGTACAATGTAGCACATGAACCATCATGAATCATGGCATGATGAATTTATTCTCAAGATTTCTTAGGGCTGTTGCCAAAAAAACGCAAATCTGGAAGCAATGTTTTGCCATCAAAAGACGTTGCACCAAAAGATGTGCTCCGCCATGGGATCCTCCTTAGCAGTCTTCGAGTCTTCTAGCAAAAACCCAGGCCCGAATGGTGGCCCACCAGGGGCCGATGGTGCTAAGGTGTTAACTTGAAGGGAGTCCAAGCAGACGGTGGTTCCACGACCTTCCTTTATACCATCTTATACCTTTGTTGTTTTTTCCTATCTGTGTTTCCTGATGACTCGCGTTGATCTTCTGGAGGGTTCTCCAAGAAGGATACGGGGGACCTTTACCCCAAAGGACTCACAGTTTTGCCCCTGAAAAAGACGGTATCAAAACTCATCCACAGGTTAGCGGTTGGCTTTTTGAAGGGTGGGCAACCTCACGAGATCAGTCCCAGATGCAAACTTTCCGGGCACGGCCCGATTTCCTTTAAACAATGACCACGTCATGGCTACGGCGGTGGAAATGGAAAACGAAACCGGCGCCTGTAGCACAGGAACCGGTAGGAAGCCCGGTAACCTTAGGAGGTAACATCCCAACCTCTAATCAGCCTGCATTCGTTGTACTTCTATATAAGTTTTTGTTGTTTGTTCATGTTTCTTGTGCATGTTTTTTCTCATCTTATGTCTTGTTGCGTGTAACTGGCTTGGTGAATTTGATGAAAAATGAAGAACATATCGCCTCCCTCCGTTGTCTGAGCCCAACAGCATCGTTTTCCGTTTTCCGGATGTGTAGGGAAAGACCCCACAATTTGGGGGAAATACTCCAAAGCCCCAGCCACATCCAGTACTCAAAAGAACACCTCAGTACAAAATGTTTAATAAAATCTTGGAACCACCACTGTCTGCCTTGAAAAAGGTCAAGTTCTAGCACGACTTGGTTACATATGAGCAACGTTCAAAAGCCTTATGAGATTCCATTATATATACTGATTGGCTCATACGCTCTGATTAAATGGGTAGTATAATCGAGATATACAGCAAATAACCAGGGTTTTGGACACTGCTCATGTGAGATGCGTTAACTTCTGCGAATGCGCCACTAGAAAAAGACACATGTACAAAATGATGCAAAAGTTGTTCCCACAACAATCCCTGAACCGAACAAATGCATCACCGCCGTCATGGATAGGCTGAACATTCCTAGGCGGTACGATATGAAAGCAAATCCATACACACCCACAATATATGGAAACATATGCCAGCTTTTCCGTGAATTCACAAGCATTGAAAATTCAAACGAGGACAGCAGCAAACATGTACAAGTAGCATACAAGAAGTCACAAGAAATAGAATAGAAAAACGGCATGAAGTAGGCTGGGAACATCTTACCCACCTTTCTCTTGCTCTACATGAAACCTCTTCCTTCAACAGCTCTGCTAATCGCAGGAAAAGTAGGAGCAGCCATGTTCAAAATTAAGTCGTTTGCAATCCATTTGCCATACTTCTCAATTTTGACGACGAAAGAAAGATACAACGACAACAACAACGACGACAATGATAGCAAACCTACCGGACATTGACTGTCAAGCCTATTAAAAAAGCAATGGATGACAAACCGACCGAACTTTGACACCAAAGCAAGGGATAGAAAATCCAACACCGACAACACTACACTACTGTCTTGTGCCCAATATGTACCCAATAATGTCCCAACTCGTGGTTGTCCAATCGGCCAGAAGTCAGGCCTCACTGACGCGCTCGTTCACTGCCACAGGTTCAGACCTTTTGGCATCAAAGGAGGTTTGAGAATCTTTTGGGTTGACATGCTTCAAGGTGATCTTTTCGGTGACATGTTTTTTGTTGTTTGTTGTTTGTTTCTTTGTGTTTGGTCGTTTATTTGTTTCTTTGTTTCTTCTCATTCATATGTCCCATGTAGTATTGTGGCTCCTGTTTTAGTTGATACCGTTCTATGCTACCGCGGCATGTGTTTGTTTATTTGTTCACGTTTGTTCGTAGGTTTTATTTGAATTTATTTGATATGTTCTGGTCGACGTGTTTTGGATTGTTGTCTTGATGCCTTCTGCATATGCTTGGAGGTTCTTTCGTGCCACTTTTGAGGTTGACTTTTTTGGAGGCACGTTGGAAAATCAAATGAGTTTGTCAAGGAACAAACATTTGCAAGGGAAAGCTCTGCCTGTTGGACTTATAATATAAATATCATACGATTTATCCAATGATAATTTGATGTGGTGCTGCCAATGGCAGCAGCATTGCTTAGGTGGTTCCCCTACATTCGGTGGAGATCTCCAACCACTTCAAACCCATCCTGCTGAATCCCCAGCTACATCATTTCCTTGTGGACCTATAACAAATACGTGGGTTGTGTCCCTCCATTTGAAGGGGTAAACTCCCATCTTCTTGCTTGTCAAATGAATCAAAATAACAAGAATTAGAGATGAACATACCCAGATACGAATGAAGGCACCAAAACTTCATCTTTTCTTTTCTCGGCTGTGGTTTCTTATTTCATCTCCACCAACTTTCCTCGTTATTCTTGGCCAAGACACTCGAGAGCTTTCATCCTAATGCGTAGATGTGGGCTCCATCCATTTCCGCTTCTAAGTAGTCTGTTCTCAAGTTTGATGATGATGATGATGATGATGATGATGATGATGATGATGATGATGATGATGATGATGATGAATGATGAATGATGATGAATGATGATGAATGATGATGAATGATGATGAATGATGATGAATGATAATGAATGATGAACGACGATGATGACTGCTGAATAATAGACACTTGAGCTTGCAACTCTAAGTCCTGAGGGGTCGGTGATGAAAGCATTTTTTTCTGCAACTGCCATTTTTATGAGCATGTTGAGCCATCTGCATTGCATCTCGTGAAGTTAGCCTCGCTTGGGTGGCTCTGGAATTTCTTCAGGCTTCAGTAATAAACATAGTTCAAAGTTTACTCTTTGAGAGGGAAAATGCCAGCATCGCAAAAGTCTTGCCAAGTTTGCTCAACTTGAACTTTTGATACCCATCATAAATATTTGTTTGGTGCACATATATACATACAAATCATAGATCATATTGCATATACAGTTGCTCCAGGCAGGAAAAATGGGGAGTGGCAGGACTGGATGGATTCACATGCTAACAAAATGATGTCACATCTTTTCTCATCTGGACATGCCAAGACTGCAATATGATTTTACATCCGTGCACAATTGAATGTAGGGCAAACTAGCTTCATGCCCTATGCGACCAATTTTGGTGATAGACTCTCCTGGATACACTTCCATATGCCAGGACAATATTCCTGGCTGATGTTTGTGCAGGATTTCAGGGATGATCTGAAAATGACAATATGTCCAAGTCACAACTCTGTCCCCTCGATTTTAGCAGCTGACCTTGCCATCATCCGATTACAGGCTGACCATCATCGTTCGGATGGTATGAGCCCTAAAACTGGGTGTGGCTGGGTTGATTCACCCACAGTACATGGTCAAAGTTGAGCTTGCTCATGGCAATGCTTCAATTCACAAGAAAGATGAGCAAAATCAAAGCCAAAACAACATACAGCAACTGATAACTGCATACTTTGACCTCTTTGAATTTTTGGCATTTCTTTGCTTTTTGGGCCCCAACTTGTGGTGGCGCCTGGCCCACCTGTGAGAAATCCTAATAGATCCAAAGCAGCGCCTGGATGGCACGTTTGTTTTAAAGTAACAAAAAGCGCCTGTTGTTTTTCAGCGCCTGCTGGATCAATTCTATGCCCCTTTTTTTCGTTTGGATTGAGGAGCACGAAAAATCGGCTACAAATGCACCTGTTTGACCAACAAAAAATATGCACAGGAAAAGGAGAGAAATTGAGGTACCTGGGTAAATTTCACTGGAGGCCAGTCTAATTCTCGAAATGTCCATCAACTACAACAGTAATCGCACGAATGTCGGTGTATTTTTGACATTTTCCACATTCTGCACAAGAATGCTCATTTCATGCGTCTGCTATGCTACACGCGTTTCTATCATTGACTTCTGCAGCCGTGGCAAATGGAAGTCTTGTTCAGTGCCGTGGCAACTTTGTACCGACGACCTTCACGAGTTCACACGCTGCAACACAGGTGGAGCTACTTCCTCTTCAACCTTCTCAGGGAGCGAAAGGAACAGCTTTCAGAAGTTTCTTGGCAAACAAGATCTCAAAAATTCAAATGAGCTCAAGAGCTCAAATGATCTCAAATTACTGTCACTGCTGGACATTCCTGGAAATGTGTTCACTCAACCAGTCCTCCTCTGTCTTGAGGGCTTGCGAATCCGGCATGGAGGTATCCTGGCACGCTCAAACAAAAATATGTGTAGTGTAGTGTGGAACAAGCACTAAGTACCATAGACCGTAGATGTATGAGTTAGAGATACACAACTTCTCTCTCGCTCTCCGGCGACCATGCCCTCCATGAACACAAATCATCTGCCTCGTGCAGGAAGGATGCCATTGACTCCTGGATTCTGGATGGATCCATAAGAAGCCGCGTTGAATAGAAATGCATGAGGTAACTATCTGTATGACTATAATATACATAAATATACTACACATATAAATATATATGATATATACATAAATCATATATACACGTCTATATTATTTGAACTCAGCCTTTCTGTTCCAAAAGATTTGACATAATTTGACAATTTCGATGACCAACGTTTGCAACTGGTGATGATAAAACAAGTGGAATGCCGTTCGTGCACACCAAGGATGAATGGGACACCCCTTGGTACATCAACATCGCTGAACATCCACCCTGCTTCAAAGGACATCCATCTACAACAAGTGCACAGTGAATCTAGAGTCATCCTCGATTTTCCACCAAGTCATAGTTGATGCAAAGCTACAGCAAAGTTCTTCCAAAAATTTACGATGCCGGAGATGTCACGGGCCACATCACCCACTGTCCTCCAATTTCCACTCCGTAAATCGCTCGTTTGCACGTCGCCTTCGTTCACCGTCCTTGATGAATCGGATGGGAATGTCAGGAGAAGACTCATGTTCGAATTCATGCCTTCAGCACAATCATGTAGCCACGACGAATGTGTCATCAAAACATCATACTATGCACATATATTGCTTTGTAATATATATATATATTATATATATATATCTATATCTATACGTATATATCATTGTATTCATGTAATCTATAATATATACATGTAATGCTCCAAGAAAAAACATGGGGCCCTGGGGTGTTCAATTCTCGGGTGGAATCCGTTTCGGGTCCCAAAAAGGCATCAACACCAACCATCTCAGATCCAAAACCCCAACAGCCTCGGTCATCCATTCAAAGTCCTTGGTCGGTTGGTTCGAACCAATCCGTAAAGGTGGAAAATCAATGAATGATGATGGAACTTGTAACCTCACACATGTGGGTAAAATAAAGATTATAAAGGAGAAAAAGAAACACAATTGGTTCAAGTATTCCGACATTTTTGAGAGTATTGGTCATGTAGCTCCAGAAAAAATTCATCAACTTCAAGCAGCAGAAATTAACCCGCCCTTCAAAGCAGCGCCAAACGACCCGCTCTCTCCAGGCACCCAGGCCCAACCGTGCTTAGCACACAACGCACGCAGCCGCTGTTCATCCCAGCTATCTCGTTCCACCTGGTGTTTTCATGGATTTGGGGATCAATATTCAGCACCATGCCATCTCACCCAAATAGAGGTCATGGTTGCATTTAGTGGGTATATCAATCTTCCAACATACAAGTGAATCCCCAGCACTTTAGTCTTGGTATGGAGGATCAATTTGCTGAACTGGAGTTACCTAGGTTGATTACCACCACTACATGTTTGATTTTGATTGATCAAATGCAGGGTGCCGATTTTATACCTTTACCAATCCCTTCTCAACATCTCACGGCTCATAAGATTTATAAAATAGGATCCCTTTGACTCCAACTAAAACATCAACAAACCCTGTGCCTCGGGATCATCTTGGTTGCCCTCCGCGCGGGCAATGAGCTGCACACGTTTCTGTGCAAAGCTCGTCAGATCCTGTCTTTTGTGGGCGGCTGAAAGGTGCTTGATCATCCTTGGTCGATTGACATTGACCTACAAATTGGACAAAGCACTACATGAGAAATCATTTGTCAGAGCAATTTTGATGTCCAAGGTTCCTAGTGTTGTCAATTAACAAAACACTTCCATTTTTCACCCTTATTGACATTGGTACTCTTCTCCCCTACCTACCACACTCTGCACCCCACAAATCCCAATCCCCAAAGAAATGTTTAACTGTCCCACCACGAAGCAATCCTTCGCGGTTGCGAAATCGAAGAGGTGAAACTGAGAGCAAAAGGGTGATGGCAAAACCATGCCAAATTGGGTGCATCGCGATTTCTACATGGCCATCCAAGTTCAACTCAGACTGCTCCCCACACTGTACTGGAGAGGCTGGAGAGATTGTATGGCGGGTGTCTATGCCTGGTCTGGCTCAGGAGGAATCATTTGAGGTGGCAGGGTGGCCGGAAGATCTTGCCCCTCCAATTTCATCTTGATAAAGTGCTTGGCCAGGGCAAACTCAGCAAGAGTTAAAGCCCCATCCTTGTCGACATCCGAGAGGTTCCATATAGCATGTAACACCTTTGATGGCAATTTACTTTCCTCCAACACCACTTTTGCTTGGGCCCCTGAGATCTTGCTGGAAGCATTGGGACCGATTTTCTCGAACTCATCCAAGTACTCATGAACGTTAGGACACACAAGCCATTGGTCCTGGTAGACCTGACATTGTCGAAGGGCCGTTGAAGCAAAAAAAGCAGTAGATGAGGTTCTATGGAACGAGTCCTCTTATATTTTGTATACACACGCTATATAGATATAACATATACATGTAGTTATGTGATGTTATGTGTATACAGTGTAATATATACATGTAAATGCAGACAGTGCGCATCTTCACCTCTCCCAAAGCCTTAAAAACGCAAATTTGCCTGCCTTACTAGGCCTTCTTGACTATATTATATACATATGTATATATACTACGTTCCTCATGTTCTATGAAGGGAAAAAGAACGCATAAACGCATACAAGAATAATCACCCATATGCACCATCGCAAAGACAACGGTAGTTGTTGGGGCTTGACCTCTTTAAAAAGGGACATATTAAGCCAAGCTGACAGCTAATTTTGGTTGTTTGGTCAACAGGCTAACTATCTACTAAAACCCAAGGCGCCATCTTTCCACACCACACTCAAGATAGCCCAAGGCACAGTCCGTTCACTCTTTCCATCTACCTTCAGGGTCCAGGCAGCATGCTCATTATGCATATCAAACCCTTTCCACAACCAAGATATGGAAACAGAAAACGCACAAAAATCATTCAGTCATAAATCCAAAAAATGCATCTGTACATATACGCCTTTGGGTTGCTCTATCTACTAAACTATCCTCTAAAAAGGTATATAAGCATGCTATTTTAATCCCCAACCTGCTGCTGGAGTCCCATGTTAGGAGGGTACGCTTTACAGGTGCATGATACACAATTCGATAAAAATGAGGCGATCTTGCCCCAACCACTGCAAAGAAATAGAACCCCACAAATCCATAATTACTCCCTACTAAACCTAAATACAATGAAGTCATGTTGGAAGGACAACATTGACAACATGTTCATCAATCTGGAAAGGATTGAAATAAACGAAATGGCTGGCCAATCCACCGGCCCAAACCAACCGACCCCCCGACCTTCATGACAGCAAAAGGCGAAGCCCCGGTGCCCAACTGCGCCATGGACGCCGCTTCGGCGCTGGCGGCTTCTTCGGTGGTCAGCTTCAGGAGCTGCGGAAGATCTTCGTGGATCATCTTCTCCAAAGCATCCTTGATGGAAAACATCGAATCTCATGGGCCCTTTCAAGGTGTAGTAAAATCTGTATATAATTAGTATATATGGCCTGTAGTGGATGTAGTGAAACTTATAGACATACAGTATACAGTATACATCTTTTTGTTAGATCACTTTCCTCAATAGCACATGATTCGTCATGATTCGCCATAATTCTAATAATCATCATGTATAATCATTGTCAAGCTTTGGCAAGGGCTTAAAGCGGTTGTGGTGCCTCACCTTTCACAGCTTGGAGATTTCAGAACATCGAACGAATTGGTGGATGTGGAGGTTTTGGTGGTGGTTCCTGCTGTTGTTGTTGTTGTTGTTGTTGTTGTTGTTGTTGTTGTTGTTGCCGTCATCGTAGTCAGGATTTGTTGGTTGGGGGTGATTATTATTCTGCCAAAAGAACAGGCCGGAGATGTATCTTCTGCGTTGTATGTTTATGCATGTTATGAAGCATAGACAATAAATCTACATATCTGTATGCATGCATACAGTACCGCATACGGCATGATAATGCAATTGGAAATGTCTACATGAGGCTACAAAGATTTGAGCATATGTCCAAGATCGGTGCCCGCCAAGCTTCCATTTTCTTCTTATCCAACTTGGGGAACTTGGTGAAGTCCATCTTCTCCAACTTCTCCTTCATCAGACTAGGATCTGGGAAATCACCCATGGACAGATTCTTCTCTTTGGCGATTTCACCGTAGACAGTGGCCAAACTGTCAATAAGCCTTTTTTGCTCCTTACTCTTGCCCATGAAGGATGGCATCTTGTTCCTCAAATGGTTCAATAAGAAAGCCAAAACCCTTGCAAGTCTAGCTCTTTTGATCAGATCATTCAGCTTTCTGGTAGCTGCACTTCGTGGCATCTGTGCCAAAGCTGTGTACAAATCATTCTCCTCCGATTCAAAAAGCTTGCGTTGCTCATCATTTTGAAGAGGTTCATCCCAAAAGCTGCCAATATAAACTCTGGAGACTTCAGGTGTGTCGATCACCTTTCCTAAAGACCACATGAGGGCACCATAGACACGCATCAACTGCGGAGTGGTCACCCTGTCAGCCTTGTTCAGAATGATATGGATCTTCTGATCGTTGCCCTTCATGGCAAGAAGAACTCGCCGAAATTCATCCGAAATGTCGAGCTTTGACACATCCTCAAGCAATAAAAACACCGAATAAAAAAATTGAATCACTCTTGAATCTGCGCAGGGGCCCATCCAAAAAAAAGGAAACATCAAAAAGATAAAAAGCATCATCGGACAGTCTGAAAGTCTTGCTAATTGGATAACACAGCGTCAAATAAGACCAGGATCATATCAACCCGATCGGCAAACCACTTGACGACCTCCTCAAATTCATAGCCGCGCTTGATACGCTGCTTCTCTCCAGAGAGAACACCCGGTGAGTCAATCAAGGACATGCCATTGAGCACAGGACTGTCCAGCTTCGAACACTCGAAACGAGTAAGGAAATTGTTTCCAAAGTGACTCAGTTGTGTGAAAGGCATGGACTTATCAACCACCAGGGCATTGCCTGGAATAACCTGATCCATGTCACCTTTGCAAACTGCCACAAACTTGTCCGTGGTAGGCTCGGGCCCAATACGCAAGCCTGGATAGTCCCGGCCCAATAAATGTCGGATGAAGGTACTCTTGCCGGTAGAGTATTGACCCGTGAGCATCACCATAGGACGAGCTGTAAAGTCTGCATCAGTGAGTTCTGGAGAGAAGAAATGGTGGAAGCTGAAATCCTTTTCAATTGGCAGCAACTTCTCCCTGTACAACGTTTTGAGACCATCTGCCACAGATGCAAAGGCCCGTGTGCCCTTGTCACGGTCCGAGGTCAGCCATTTAAACATGGCGCAAACTGACGCGTCTGCGGATGTACAGAGATGCGCACCCAAAACCAAAATAAAGAAAAACAATACAATATATGACAATATCCTTCAAAAATAAATGAATCCGAATTGAGTCTGCTTCAAGAAAACTCTATCCATCAACACTGCCATCATTGTCCAAAAGATTCCTGTGGAAATGCTTCCGCGAGGTCTGCGCTCTTGCTGAGATCTTGCTGAGTTGTTCTCCATGAGCAAAGACTGGAAATTAAAATTTTTGAAAGCGGCCGATTGGCAAAATGGTTCCCATATGTTCCCATACCAATTGCTGTGCGTCACCCTCATTTCCCCTATCATTCCCAGTATACGTCATATAGATTGTAATTGTATATTGTTGTAATTTATGATTATAAATGTGCTCAGGGCAGGTTCTTCTTATCACAACAGCTCAAACATGAGTCAAGTGATTTTTTTAAGTATAGAAGCTAGTGGTAGTTGGCAACTTCAGGCAAAGGCACACCTCATAAAAGCTCAATAAAGAGCGTCACCACAAGAATGCTGTAAATCAGCACTCAGTTCAGTAAATCTCGCGAATTGTCGTCTTTTTCCCAGCTGAATTTCACTGCTTCCCCACCTCCACCGGGCAGTGCACAGGGCCAGAGGTGTCAGGGTGTTTAGCAACCTCGATCACTGTTTCAACACTTTGAACCCCAAAAATAATGCGTAAAAGTGCAAGAGTGATGAGTCAGAGGTTAGCTCATAGGAACCTAGTTAGCTTATAATCTCTAACCAACCCATCCCCATTGAGTCCTTTGGCATGTCAGGTCATTGCAAAATCAACTGCTCGATTGGACGGTTTCCCCCATTCATTATATTCACCATTACCTTTCTTCGGCCAAATCATGGCGCCGTTCCATGGTTGTTCCATGTGCTCCTTTATTTGTATCATTAATTGCTGGTATTTTGCTTTTTCAGGTGATCCGTTTCGGAAAATCACCTGGTGACTAAGTCCCACACGATGACATGTTTTTGGAACTTCCGCAGCTCATCCACGATGTGGTCACGGGAGGCCTGCGCAAGCCGAAACAATTTCAAGATCAACTGGCAAAATAGGTCTCTGCTTCAAGGGATACAACTGAAGATCCATCTGGTCCCAAGATGCTGAGGATGTGTCGACTTCAATTTGGTTCACTTCTGCGGTTCTGGTGATTTCTTGTTGTGCCTTGACGCCGTTGACCTCCAAAATGATATCCTTGGATTGTTTGGGGAAGCAATGGCAACAAGGGCCACAATCTTCCATCCATCCGTGAGACGCAAATTGATAAATCTGGGGATGCTAGGGGCAAAGTAGCTGGCACAACTCCCAAAATGTAGCTTGGTACTGTTGAGTAAGGGGCGCGATAGACCAATGCATGAGAGTTGCGCCGCTCATTTTGACCGGCTGGTTGAGATATGATCTAACCAACAAATGTGTTCAACATGAACTCTAGGCCCACGCCACCCCCCCAAATTTCATCCTCCAAACTGTATCACTGATATCTTCCCAAGGCCGGGTTCAACTTCCGTCCGATCAGCTGGTCGGCCCTCATCTTCACCAAGTGTCGTTAACCTTCAAAGCCTTGTCTGGATGAGCAGCATTCCATTCCTGGCGTCGCTTCAGGGGTCCACCGAAATCGATGCACGGGAACCCCCTGCCAATGGGTTTCCCAAATGCTTCCTTTTCTTCCCTGGTGACTGAATCTTAGAGAATCATGAACTGGAAGTATTCGATGAATCGACATGAAACTTCAAAGACTGTAGCATTCAGCACTCTCGTGGAACATGCTGCCGTGCTTCAGCTGTAGCATCGCAGACCGAGCTGGATTGTTTCCAAAAAATGTTCCCACGTTTATCTTCGTTTGTTGAGTCGGATTCCTTGCCACCCCAAACAGTATTGGACCCTCGCATCCCTTCCGTCCTGGATGGGCGTAGATCCTCAGGGCATCATGAACAACGGGCACGTGATGAAGCGGCGGGACATGGCCAGATGTCTGGTTGCTTTTTTGGCTCTTGTTGCTTGTGGGATCAAGCATCTCCTGAGCCCACCGCCCTAGTGAGATCAGCAAATCAATGTGTAAATCAGCCGGAAAGAGCTCTGGATAAAGTACCCGTTTAGGTGTTAGTCACAGGAACATAAGATCTAGGACCGACTTTTGTCTATCAGTCATATATGTACAAGCCATATCAGTCAATATACCAGCCATACCAACCAACCAACCATCCCTAATCTAAAATATCTCCTCAGATCTTCACCCGCATCACTTCCCTAACTTTAAAAACCATTGGAAATCCCACGGGTTTTTTCCACGTTCGGTCAAGCTTCCAGGTTCGATGGTGCTGATCACGCAGGCACCATTGACTTCCTGTGGTCGACTGGAGGGTTTTCTCTGTGGCAGACAAGATGTCTCCATTCATTTTTATAGATGGATCTTGTGTGATCTTGTCATCATAACATGTACTTTGCTTCTGTAATATTTGTTAACTTGAAGTTTCTTTGAAGTGGAAATATCAAGGAGGAAAAGTAGCAGGTGGATGCCGGGTTGCGACTGCAAGGCACAACAAACCATGAAAGGCAATTGAAAGGCACCATTTTTTGTGGCCACAGCCGCCATGTCCCGGCGGTGGCCCCAACCTACTGTCTGCAAAAACAACTTCCACACGGAAGAGGCTATCTACTCAGCATGTCCTCACTCAGTACACAACGGGGGTGATTCGTGAATATGAAAGGCACAGACTATGAATTCTAGAATGGCCCCTTTCCCGCTTCTCTCGCGCCTGAGTGGAAATGCCTAGTAGCCTGTCCTGTCCCAGACAATCAACACAATGACATTGTCAACGAGAAACCTCCAAGACTATCCTAGAAACAAACAAAGTCACCGAGTCCGGTCTGGTAGTCAAAGGTGAAGTTATTTCATGTCAAACACCATGTCACCACTGCCGAAACGAGAGCTGGATGCCTTCGTCTTCTCCACTTCAATTGTGAAGGTATCAGCCTTTGACTCCTGCGCGGTGTCACAGATGCACTCCATGAAACCTGAAATTGCCTGCTGTATAAACGGAATGTTTATTCAATATGTATGTTTGACATTTTTTGACAGCATTTGTCACGATCAATCTCCATGACCAAGCGGGTTCCCGTGCCGCGTAACACTTGAGCAAATTTCAATCACGCACTAAACGCCAAAAGCCAAGAAAGAGTTTGCGATGAACTTGTCCATTGCAGTGCCCATTAACTCCCCATGTCCGACTCAGCCTTCCTGCAAAATACAGGAAGGAAATAGCTTTCTACCCGCAGTCGACCGAACAAATTTTCGAACAGGTTTTTCCTGATCATCCCGAGGGCAAGGTGAAACCCGGATCAATCAGACCGGCTCCTCGAGATCTTTTGGCTTGGCAGAAACCAAGGCCCAGAAGCCCCAGCGCTGATGTGGGAAACTGGAACCATCGCCATCTGAACTGAACCTCTCCACTTCAAACCATCCAAGTCTGGAATAGTGGGCCAGTGGCTTTAACATGCATTTTGAAAACATATTTCCAAGATATTTATTATCTAATTAAATTATATATCTATATAACTTATATAATTGTTTGTTGTGAGTGAATCACTGGGGGATTCAAACCTGAAAGGTGGAAGCTGCTGAAAACCCCTTTGCCTGGCTTGCCCTTTTGAACGATTCGTGCGAGTACTTCATTCAGATTAGTACTTCTGCCAATCATTGACTCATTCATTCGTTCTTGTCTTCTAATTTGGCTGTTTGAAACTGATTCCTATTTGATGCACCATCACAACAACGAAACCCCTAGAATCCTAGAATCTTGTAAAACCACCATGTTTGCTTCAGCGAGCCTCAGCCAAAGTATGGTTTGGATCAGGAGCAACACTTCAAATTGTGTGCCCTAGAAATTCACCAAGGTATCCCAATCAACCCAACCATTTTCCACAAATGTCCAAGTTATTTTGGGATTTGTCTCGATCCATTTACAGAACCCTCATTTCTGCGGCCAAAACGCTCGAACTCACAGTACTCTCCAGGAATTTCCAAACCTCGTTGGGTGTCACAGGATTTTGGTCGCTGGAAGATACCATGTCGGCAGTTTCCGAAAATCATGCCACCCCCAAATCGTCAGATATGGTAGAATCGAAATGGGCATAAACTGATTGTTGGGTAAGTTCATGTAACGTGTGCATATTTTGATATATACATATATATACACATGCAACCACATACATGCATATTGATTCATACAATTATGTGTATACAGCACTTCACATGCATGCTGGGAAACCATCCATTTTGGGGAGTACCCACTTTCAGAAAACTGCCATACACGTTTGAAAACTGCAAGCTCATGCATCCAACCCCTGAGAAACCCCAGCTTTTCCATGCTCCCGTGGCTGTCGTAGACTTGTTGCCAAAGTACAGGCACCGCCGTGTTTTCACCTCAAACATCCAAAAGCCATGACAAGTTGATCCACTATGAAAAACCGTTGGCACATAGTCACACATAGAGGGCATACCTTTTTGGGATAAATTTTGATGCATTAAACGCATGTAAATCCTTGCTCTCTAGCTCTAACGATCATGATGTAAGAGATTGACAGTTTGGAGACTAGTACACTCTTACCGAGTTTCACTTCCAAGTTCCATGATTCTTGGATGAGGGTGATAGATTCTGTGTCTTCTGCATCTTCACACTGTCATATGCCCGCGCTAGAAGACAGTCCAATCTGGCCAAATTATGATATTTCACCGACCTAGATTTCCCTGAAATAAGGGGATTTCCCTTCCTCAGCTACCTGTTGAGGTGAGGTCGTGTGAGGTCGCTATAATCTGACCAATGCCTCATCAGTTCACCTTGAAATCCTCTTTGGTCAGGATACCATGACCATCATGACTATCTTTGTCCAAATGCTTCCAAAAATGGACCGGATCTCTTCCGAGGCTGCAACAGGATACAAGTTCTTGAAGGACAAGCGAAGACCAGACCTGAAACATCGGCAGTCTTGTGATGCAAAATGGGGTGAACTATGGGACGGGTTTCCAACAACTCTTCCTTTATTAACCCTTACCTTGCATTTAAATACAAAATACATATAATGTATAAAACAAAACAAAGAATATACAGTATATAATATATGATATAGAATATATGACATAAATATATATGATATAGATAATATTATGTGTAATATATTATATCTCAAAATTCATATACAGTAAAACACAAAGAATATAACATATTGACATATATAGTGTAACATATATCAAATGTCAAATATGATAAGTCCAAAATAATACATATATCATATTTAAATACATATATACGTATTTGATTATATATATCTATATGCGGACTACGTGTATATATACATATACATATATGTATGTATTGATGTATGTATTGATGTATGTATTGATGAATGTATTGATGAATGTATTGATGAATGTATTGATGTAATTATATCCACTTCGTCTCTCCGAGCCGGCGGCTTCTCCAAGAGCATCTTTGGAGTGTCCATCAAATCCTCTCCAGCACGAGTGTCAAGTTGCCAAATCTGATGATGCAGAGTTAACTCACCAAACTCCTACGATGAAGGGTTTCAATAATTGCAAAAAAATGTTGTCATATTACCTCCTGTGTCACAGCATTGTCGCATTTTGAGATAGCTGCAGAATGTATATCTATTAACTATCTTCTTGATTCATGCTGATTCCATTCTTCCGGGTGGAAAACAGCTCCTCTTTGGTCGGAAGTTCTACCTTAGGTCACAAGAGTTGAAATCCTTCGAGCGCCTTGAAACATCTCAGCAGCAAGAAACAGAAGTGAATTCCATAGATGCATGGCAAAGTTGGAGACATAGGGCGAAATGCCAAACAAGAAAAACAAGCTGGTTTCCATCGAATCCGGCCTACCACCAAAACACAATAAAGCTGAAAACCAGTGTTTCAAAACGAAAGATATCTTGGCAGTCACTTCCCACCGCAAAACAACCCCCACATCTCAGGTTGGATTTGTGGTAAGATCCGGACACTGGGATTTAGCTGCCGGGTCTTTGGCCTTGGGACCGAAAGGGCCGAGTGATCCAACTCTTGTGATGCCCCATTGGCAAGTGGATGGCACAAGTTCCGAAAATATTACTGTAATGGTCAAAGTCATAGTTAATCATTGCCATTGACTAAAGTACCAGTGGCCATCTACTTTCACATTTGCATAGGTTTGTATGCCTTGAAATGGGGAAGATCGAATAGATGGGTAGATAGGTATATGACATTTATATGAGATTATATGAGCAAACTTCCTCTCTTGCATGTTTTACCGGTCTTCCCGGAGGGTCCGCACAACGAAAATAAGTTGTGCCCATGTGACAGGATCGTATTCTTTGATGTAATCGCCAGTACAGCTTACAGGAATAGAACACACGTCATATCATATGTCCACGCGAGATTATATCATCAATCATCGATATATGTCGATATACCGTGGACATCCCTCGGCCATACATACATTTGAGTACATGTACATTAGGTCTATAAATTAAAAGGTGCAAAGGCATATGGCATGGATAGATTCGCAGCTGCCCAACAGCCAATGACAAAATGATGGTCTTTAGCATCTCGTGGAAAAAACTGATGGTCGCCTGCGCAAAAAACAGCTGGTTCAAAGTTGGTTCAACCCCTTGCTGAAAGATACAGTCGCAGTGGGAGTCGAAACGACTGCATCTCAAAAGAAATCGGATCTTGCAATCATTTCTTTAAACAATGCTAGCAACTTTCAAACAAGCCTATCCACGTGGACTATTCCTGTTGGAAGGATCATTCGCCAATCTGACATCGATTCGTGCATCACCATTTTGGGACAACTGGGATGGCTCACCAATCGACCGCCCAGCCAGGACGGACTCCAGCTGCCTGGAAAATCGAAACGGAAAAATTCGATGATTCGTAATCTGCCACTCTTTTTTGAAGATGATCCGTTTCACCTCTCACATGTGTTTTCAGGAGGACGTACCATGATTTGTGAGTAGTTGGACAACTGGACAAAAAGGGTAACCCTTTTTTTTAACCCCCAAACCCTTTTTTTTAACCTACGCCTATTTTTTTAACCCCCAAACCTTTTTTTTAACCTCCTCTCCTTTTTTTTAACCCCCCCGCCCTCGTTTTTTAACCCCCGCTGTCCCTGGAACCTCTTTTTTTAACCCCCGCTGTTCCTGGAACCTCTTTTTTTAACCCCCGCCCTCCCTGGAACCTTTTTTTAACCCCCGAACCTGTTTCTGTAATCTCCCATCCATGGACCCCTTTCTTTTGAACCTTCCAATCTGCTTTCCGGTGTTCCTGTGGCCTGCTGCCACCTCGGCTCTTGTTCCTGTTGCTGTTGCTGTTGCTGTTCCTGCTGCTGCTGCTGCTGCTGCTGCTGCTGCTGCTGGTGGTGGTGTTGTTGTTGTTGTTGTTGTTGTTGTTGTTGTTGTTGTTGTTGTTGTTGTTGTTGTTGTTGTTGTTGTGGTTGTTGGTTGTTGGTTGTTGGTTGTTGTTCTTCTTGTTGTTGTTGTTGGT